>MJUU01003648.1:0-12787 GCA_002080025.1 Modiolus philippinarum | reverse complement strand
GAAAATTTTTTTCGCGCTTCCCGCGAAACAAATTATTTATTTTTTGCACGCGTAAAACAAAATATTTTTTTTCAAAATTAACATTATTTTTTTGGGCAGAGAGCCTCATTCAGAAATTTTTTTTTATCATTTTGGCAGCCAAAATATTTTTTTCACATAAAATCAGATCCAAAATATTTTTTTTTAGAAAAAATTATAGCCCCCCCCTTCAAGTTAAATGGTCAGTCCCTTATTCCAACAGATAATACCCCATAATAAGATCAGTTATATCTGTAAAATAATAATAGCGATCGTTTAAAGAAAGAACTTGGAATTGGTATTTCCTATGGCAACCCGTCCAACACAGCAACTACGCTGTCTGAGGAGGGGATATTACACTCATAGATTTGTTTTGCCTTCATTTGGGATTTCGACCAAGGATGAAGACAATGATTTCCTTTCTTTATATATATATATACTGGGTACACAAACTAAACTAATGCATATACAAACAACGGTACACTGCAGGATCTGCAAAATGTTCTACAAAACCTATTTCTAAGCTGTTAACCTCCATCTTGACAGCTGTAAAGGAGAGTCTTCAAATATACTTTATATATATACTTTTGAAACTTGCTTTTCAAGAAGCGGTGCTAACGAAATGTGAATGTTGAAAAAACTCTTAAGATCTACTTGACATCTTGAACTGTAGATCATTTTCACACTGTAACAGCTTTTAAACTTTTGACTTCTCTAAACTTATATACTACAATATCACATGAACAATTGCAATCTCTGCTGAAAGGTTTAATTCATAGATGCTTCTCCCATAAGAACGATTAACAAAGATATAAGTACATTGCTATATGTAGAGAACAAGCATGCTTTGTGAAATACGACAAGGAATTGGAGAAAAAAATTCTAATCCAAAATATATTTGTAAGTTTGGAGGACTTGTTTTTAACACTAAAGAAATTCCAATTGGCACAAACTGTGCATCTATTTCAGTCCATATCTTCCTTAACTTTTATGAGGCTGGACAAAGCGCAGGGTTTCTTCAAACTAATGGTAAAAATTATTTTATTTTAGACTCCGTTAAATAGATGATACTTTGTCACTTAACATTCCTACCTTTGGTGATTTCCTTGAACTTATCTCACCAAAAGAGCTCGAGATTAAAGGTACCACGACACTTCCACATCGACCTACCTTATTCCTTGAATATCTTCTGGAAATTGACAACAGATGTAGACTCAAAACTAGGCAATATTTTAAACTCGATGAGTTCAGTTTTCCAATAGTCAACTTCCCCTATCTTTGTATTAACATTCAAACAGCACCAACACATAGATCTTATTTCTCCAACTCGTTCGCTACTCAATGGCATGTGGTTTTTGATAGAGCTTGGTGGTTCACAAGTAGGTTATGTCACCAATAACTTGATGTCATCAATGCACAAGTTTTACGGTCGACATCACAATTTTGTAGACAACTGTAGGATATTTAATTCCCATATTACAACAGATCTTTCCTTTAACATCCTAATTTTGTTTTTCCTCAACTGGATTTGACTTCATTACCAGAGTAGCAATGTTCAACACGGCTGATGTCTTATAAGAAACATGAGATTATTACTCTAACGGTGCACCTGCTCTCACCCTTAGTTTTTTTATTGGGCCCATGTTGTTTATCTGTATATGTGTCTCCATTTTTCTTCTGTGTATGTGGTGTCTGTTTCTCTGTGTTTTTGTTGTTGTCTTGTCTTTGGGTAATTTTTTTGGGACAGGCGGTTTGGTTCTTACTTACATTGATATCAGCAGAGAACGGTAGAGATCCACAAATACAGAACAGAGGCCCAAACCAAACCTTGCTTGTTGAGAAAATCTTGTTAGGGTCACTTGCACATTCAGTTTTTTAAAAAGATCTGCCTTTCCCTGCAAATTCTGAACTTCATATTTCTATTGCAAAAGGTGTAAATCTCGGAAATACAGTTTAGATTGAAATTCAATGGTCATTAATTTTGAGGAATGTAATTTTACCAGAATACAGAAAGATTGTTCTAGATGGTATAGAAACGAGAGACTTACAGAGTGAGCCTGTAATGCTCACCTGACAAAATACATCTGCACTATGCCTATACAAACGATTTCTTAATTTCTTATGTGGCTTGCCTTGAACTATTTAAGCAACCTTTATCAAGGGGCTGCCATGCATAATTCCTGTAAATTATGGTTGAATTTGCTTTAGTAAGTTTTCAGAGGAAATAATCAAAATATGATTATCCCATATGCTAAAATGTTAAATATAGAATCTATCCTTTCAAGTCGTTGATTATCATAGTTCTACTGTCGAAAGGGTTAAATTTTAAAAGTTCAAGCTTGAGTTAGAACTGTTATGTTTAACCCTTGAGACAGTAGAATTATGATAATCTACGCCTTGCAAATGATAGACTGAAATGAATGACATTTTCATGTGTTTTAGTTTCTACCCCGTTGCGGGCCTCTATAATCAATACTGTGATGTCACCGGATATAAAATTTGCATTGCACGGAAATCAACAAAAGCAAATCGATCATAGATGATTAAAGATAAATAGACAATGTATGTCTTGAGTAAATACTTTTTATATAATTTATACACGAAATAAATTTATTTAAGGTATATTTTGCTATTTGAAGAAAAGTTTGTGACCTTTTCAATTATCCAATGAAATCGCGGGATAAATTTATCCACATGTAGGAGAACACATTGATCACTTATAAAATCAAATTGACGAGAACAGCATGAGAATAAGAGAAATTAATATGCCTTGCTGTCAGGCTTGTATTTTTGTCGGGGCGACTCATATGAGCAATTATTGTAAAGATACCATCCATACATCATTCCCGTATGTATTAGTCAAATATACTTGAAAAGTTAGCAGCTGATAAAATAATGTTTGTCTCATTTGGTGTAAGGTTAAATTATGTTCTTCGCTGACAGTCATCTTTTTTAGTGAAAGCAAAGAAATGAATTTTTTCTGTGAAAAATCCTTAACACATTATTCCTGTAAAGTTTGGTTGAATTTACCTCTGTGGTTTCAGAGGAGAAGATTAAAATATGATTTTCCATTAGGGTCTAGTGTTAAGCTATGTATTACACTTGCGGTCATGTATTTTTGTCGTATTCAAAATAAATAATCATACATATATTATTCCAGTACAGTTTGGTCAAATTTGATATTATACTTTCAGAGCACATTAATGAAAACTATAGGCTCTCAAAAACCTGTATTGCTCACCTAGAACCTAGCTAGCACAGACAGTCATTGTTAAATGATCTGAATGAAACTAAGGTTTCACTTTGCATAGGGTGTTCTCAGAGGACAAGTCCTTTTAATATGTTTCAGTTGGGTCCAACTTTGGTTATCTCATCAAATGACTATTGTGGCCTAGTTTGGTTTTAATTGGCTAAGCAGTTGCACAAAAGATCTATGAATGTGTTTTCATATAGGATCATACGTTTAACTATGTTTACTGCTGACATCTATCATGGTTATAGCAAGGACCTACATGTAAAAACACTTTTTTGCATGGGAAAACCTAAAGACTATTGTTGACAAGTTTGGTTCCAATTGGCTCAGCAGTTTCAGAGGGGGAGATCTTAGAATGTGTTTTCCTATAGGGGTCTAATGTTTAAACTGCGCTCAACAATGGCGGCCATGTTGGATATAGCGCGGATGTTAAAAACATATTTTTTGCAGGGGACCGTGCACCCAAGGACTATTATGGCCAAGTTTGGTTCCATTTGGCACAGAAATTTTAGAGAGAAGATCTTTAGATATATTTTCCATATAGTCAAATGTTAAAACTATGTTCACCGCCGGCGGCCATCTTGGATATAAAGCATCGACCTAAAAAAGACAAAGTTTTGCAGAGGACCATCTAAACACTATTGCGTCCAAGTTTAGTTTCGACTGGCCCAAAAGTTTCAGTGAAAAAGATCTTTGATTGAAGAGTTTAGACGGACGACAGGCGACAAGTGATGGCAAAAACTCACCCTGGCTATAGCCAGTTGAGCTTATGACGTTTTCCGACAGGATCCAGTGTTAAACTAAGCTATTCACTGGTAAGAAAGAAACAAAAGAAAGCTAGAACATATTCTGGAGGCATCTCAACGTATGTTAAAACTAATCTTAAAAATGGTATATGCAAATTACCCTTCAGCAACACCGATATTTATGTACTTCATTGTAAGGGTACTCGTCTTGATAAGTTGGACTTTTTTCTAGTTTGATTTTTACTGTGAGTCTTTTTGTGTATTTATTTTTAGCCATTCACCACACATAGGGGGAGGGTTTGGATCCAAGAAAACGAGTTTAACCCCACCGCAATTTTTGCGCCTGTCCCAAGTCAGGAATATGTTGGTCGTTGGCTTGTCCTTGTCTTCTTATAAAATTTTAGTTTCTTGATATTTGGGTTATTCGATATGGTTTGTTTCCATTGATTTATTCACTTTTTTACCTTTCGGGGCCATTTAGGGCTTACTATATGGTGTGAGGTTTCTCACTGTGTTGACGGCCATATGGTGACCCCCTAGATGTTTTGTTTTGGGTCGTTTTAACCTGGATATGGGATGTTGTCTCCTTGACATTTACCCCATTTCCTTTCTTTTTCATATTGTTTGGTTAAAGTTGACAAAGTCCTTTTTTAATCTAAAACAAGATATTTTTCTAAGCACAGTTTATTTTTCTCCTGAATATTCATCAAGTAATAACCAAGATCTAAATGATCTTTACTCTAAACTACTTAGTGACATTGAACGTTATAGTTCTCTAGGTGATATTGTCATTCAAGGCGACTTTAATGCCTATACTAGCCTATCCCCTGATTTTATTGTTTCTGATGAGTCTAAGCACTCTAATCCTGATGAAAATTATGTTTTTGACTCCCCCTCCCCCAGAAATAATATGGATAAAAAGCTAACTAATAATAGTGGTAAACTACGTATCAACTTATGTAAAGAGACAAGTCTCAGAATCCTAAACGGTCGAACTCTGGGCGATCTTCATGGCAAATACACATGTATGACTTAAAGCGGATGTAGTTTAGTCGACTACACACTAGTATCTACTGATTTACTTCAAGGAGTCAGCAGATTCACTGTTAATGATTTGACAGAATTTTCTGATCACAGTTTAATATTTTGTAGTTTACTTACATATTTTTATGACATAAAGCATAAAGATGAACTTGACCCTCTACCTGGGAAATATATTTGGAATAAAGAAGCAATTGAAAACTTTAAAGCCAATTTACAAAGTGAAAAAATAAAGCATAAGCTTCAAGACTTTCTTATTAATAAAAAATGATAACTGTGACTTAGCAGTTGAAAAAATTAATTCAATTTTACAAGAAACTGCAACAATGTCAGCTAAATTTGTTAAAAGTAAAACCGCATTCAAAAAGAATAAAAGGAAAGCATACTTTTCTGATTCTTGTCATGAGCTTAGAAATAGTGTTAGAAGTTATCTTTCCTTAGTCAATAAATACCCTTATAATGGAGAATACAGAAAGAAATACTACTCTTTCCTCTCCAAGTACAGAAGAAAGTGTAAATCTGAAGCAAAGAAATATAAGAAAAAAATCTGTGATGATATTTACTCAAGTATGAGTAACGACCCCAAAACATTTTGGAACATGATAAATAAGTTGAATAATACATCAATGATTAATGAAGAAAACGTCAATAAAGAAGAATTTATTCAATTTTTTGAAAAAATCAACAACCACTCTGATGATATTCCCAATAATGATTTTCATAGACATATTGAAGGTAAAGTTAGTAAATTCATGAATCATATAGATCAACCCCAAACAGACAATAAAACCCCATATGATGAACCAATCAAGCAAGAAGAAATCATAAAAGCAATAAAAGCCCTCAAAAATGGAAAATCTACAGCAAGTGACCTAATTTCTAATGAAATGCTTACACCTGGCACTCCCAAACTATTAGAGCCACTTAATAAACTGTTCAACTTAATTTTTAGTAAGGGACACTTCCCAAAAAAGTGGAATGACTGTTTTATTTCACTTATTCATAAAAAGGGGGACAAAATCAACCCATCTAAATATAGAGGAATCTCACTGACCTCCAATTTGGTTTTAAAGAACACGCTAGAACCATAGATCACATATTCACAATGAAGTCCATTGTTGACACGTATAAATGTATTAAAAAGAAAGTATTTGCAGCATTCATTGACTTAAAGAAAGCTTATGATACTGTATGGAGAGATGGTCTATTTTATAAGTTACAGGAAAATAACCCCCAGTTCAAATTTTAAAAATCATTTATTCCATGTATAGAGACCCCAGTTGTAAAATTAAATTCAACAAGGTTTAAGTAGAAGTTTTATTTCTAAATGTGGAGTAAAACAAGGCGTTGTTTTAAGCCCCATTTTATTTAACTTGTACATAAATGACCTAGTCACTAAACTCGACGAAACCCAAGTAGACCCAATTAAAATAGGAAATACCTCAGTTACTTCTCTCTTATACGCAGACGATATCATATTACTTTCGAGTACTGAAAGTGGACTACAAAAGTCGCAGGACGTATTAAGTGATTTTTGTTCACCTGGAAATTAGAGTAAAATCAAAAATCAAAAGTTATAATTTTTAATTCGAATGGCAAAACTAATTTAAATATCTTTAAGATCAATAGTACTATAATAGAAACTGTTAAGTCTTACTGTTACCTTGGTATAACATTAAAATATACTGGTAATATTAATACCTCTGCCAAGCTCTTAATGGAGAAAGGTCGTAAAGCATGGTTCAAAATACAGAAAACATTAGGATTGGATAACCCTCGTAAATTGTTAGAAAAACTTTTTGATACATTAATAAGTCCAATTATATTATATGGATGTGAAGTTAGGGGAGCCCACAGTAATTTTAAAGATACTGAACCTTTTGAACACTTGCATATAAAATTTATAAAAGAAATTTTAGGAGAACATAGCAAAGCAACAAATGTGACTTGTTTATCTGAACTAAACAGAAATCCTCTAAAAGATAAAATTAAACTTCTTTCACTAAAATTTTGGGATCATATCTCCAATTCAACCAATACTTTAGTCAATAAAATATATAGAAATCTGTCACAATCCAACAAATGGATTTTACCCATTAAAACTTGGATCAGTGAACTAGGTTTTGGCTACTTGACTGATAATACTAGCAATCTTAAAAGAAATATACCAAATATCAAACAAAGACTTAATGACCAGTCAATGCAAAATCAACATAGCAGTATAACTGAAAGTAATATAAACTGTCCTTCTATAAAAACATTCATAAGTCAAATCAAAGGCCTTGCTATGTAGATATCTGTAAATTCAAATTTGATAGGTCCACAATTTGTAAATATCGAATAAGTGCTCGCTCTCTTGCAATAGAGAAAGGACGCTATAAAAATCCTCCAAAATGCAAGACTTTGTACTAAATGTGAAAGTGGGCAAGTCGAAGATGAAATACATTTTTTCATACATTGCCCCAAATATAACATATACAGGCAAGAGTTAAACAATAAGTTGAAATGCGAATTTAAAAATTTTAATTATTTGACTGAAAACAAACTGTATTTGATACTAAAAAGTAGTTCCTTAGTAGTGCTTAAGGCAATTATTAAATTTATCAATAAATGCCAAGATATATAACTTAACGAGTAAACCCCTCCTTTTCATTGACCTTACAAATTGTTATTAATTACACATAAAAGTCACTGCCACCCCAGGCTTCTATAATTGTATATTCATACATTGTCATTTATTGAATCATATTGTTTTGAACCACTCATGTCTTGGTATTTTTATGTTGTTGTTAGTTGTGTTATAACCATTCATTGAAAATGTGTTGATACAAATAAAATATTTCGTATTTCGTATTTTAAACGGATCGGAATGACGTCAATGAGTACTTTTTGTGAAGGAGCTTCCATACATTTTTCCTGCCATGTTTGGTCACATTTATGACAGCAGTATGATAAAACGTAATATGCACAACTACATATGTTGCATGCAACTAAGTTTCATTAAGTTATGTTGAGTAGTATCAGAGGAGTTGTGCTGATAACTTTGTGACGAACAGATAACTATATACTGAACTTACTGTGAATTTTATTTCTGCATATGCGCATTTCGACGACTTATGTCTTTTCAGTGCAGATAAAATCTAAACGTTTGGAAGACCATTAACTCAAAGATGTTCAAAAACTGATAGAGAACACATAACCAATATGACCTAAAAGTAAAGCCAAAATCATTTAAGGACAGAGCTTTGCATGAGGGAGATACTCCTTAATTCAACAAAATTTACAAAAATGAAGATATTGCAAAATTTCAAATAGAATCGGCTTTCGGATTAGCACCGAAGTACTGACTACCGGGCTGGTGAATACCCTCTGGGACTCTCAGTCAGCCATGCAGCAGATGCATCGACCCAGTGGTAGCAAATAACTAAATACCGAATTTACTGTGAATTTATTTTCAGGATATGTGCATTTCGACAACTTATGTCTCTTCAGTGCAGATAAAATCTTAACTTTTAGAAGACCATTAACTCAAAGATGTTCAAAAACTAATAGAGACAGGCATGAAAGAAAAAAATACAAATATACCCAATTTGCATAAAAACATGACAATAAGTTGTGGAGACATGCTGAACCTTATTTTGAAAATCACATTATTATTTTGTCCAAGAGTTGAAGAAAAAAAAAACAATATCAATTCAAGATAAACAAAATGATACCATGAAGATGTCGAGACACATTTACATAACTATTTAAATTAATGCCACAGCTCACTCAAGTCAATGACATTGAATAAAATATGATCCCGCAAAATATGGTCTTTAATAATTGCCTGCTAACAGATGATTCGGAAAGATTAATCATGGGTAAAATAGACTCATGTTCTTTGTCCTTCATTGTCAGCATTGCAGTGTTTTTCAAGCGACTTTCTATGCATTTCATTAAAGTTCTGTCTGTGAGAATAATTTAATTTCCTTCAGTTAAATCTCTCTAATTCTATAGCAAGTGATGTCTGGATAAGCTTAACAGAAACTAGAAGATTTTACAACCCAAATTATAAAAACCCATGCACAGGAGCAATCGACAAGTTGATCTTGTGATAAAGCCTTTAAAAAATTGATCACTTTTGATTTTTGATCATTATATATTTTTTAAGGTAGTTTAATTTACCATTTCCCACATTTTTGTGATTTCCCACTTCCCTAAGTTTTTTCATCATTTTTCAGTAACTTCGGTATTTAGCTATTTTCCCATTTCCCTAACTTTTTACCCCTTTTTCCCAATTCCCAAAACTGTGTCATCCCCCTCACAACAATAAATCTAAAAAGCTATAGCTAACAGTGTGAACTCTAAAAAAGACTGACATCAGCTGCCCCGGAAGGATAATCATGTCTTGTACTGTATACAGCCCATTCACACTTTCAGTGCATCAATCCAGAATTAAGTCAGAATCGGTAATGTCAAATCCGGGAAGACGTGAATCTAGCTGAAATACTTTTCAATTGTGACACCTATCCTTAATGTCGTGGTGACGGCCATAGAATTTGTAAAGGGACAAAAGTAACAATGGCTGAGGATAGCCCTCACGCATTTTTGTGACAGTGATTTTGCTCTTTCGACAAAGTCACTTTATGAACTATAAGCTCTATAGTAACGAATTAATTGTGAATTATACACTTCATATGCTGGGGAGGTAGGTATATTACTGCTGAGAAAGGGGAAGTTCACAACTTGGAATTCAAAATCATCACATTTCTCGTCTAACCTAGATTTCGGACATCCATGTTCGTCAGTGTATAACAAAAGGTCGAACTAGAAGCAGAATTGGGTGTATAAGACATTATGCAGTAAATGATAAGGAATCTCAATTATTCTTTGCTTTTTATATTGTCATTTCAACAATGGCAAGCTGTGTAATCCAGTTTTCTATAATTTCTGAACTGTTTTAAAGTTTCCTGAATGGTGTGAGAAAAAACGTTTCTACTCTCTAGAGAGAAGGTTGTTCTCGGCCACTGGTTGGTTGAAATTCAAGTATGATGTCAAATGCATTCGCCGTTTTCCGAATTTACAGTTGTGACGCCATCAAAAGTGCGACCATACCTGATGACGTCACGCTAAAAGAACAAATTTATTTTGATCAGTAGAAAAGGAGGGTCATGTTTTTGTACAAAATCGTGTTGAAATCATTAAATAAACAGATTACACATTGTATCTCGTCAGGAACGACGTTTCATAGGGTCTCGCATTTAAATATTTGAAAATTCAACTATCTCTAGTGTAGAAATGACGTTTTACTCTCGATGCAGTTGTGAAATCTCTATCTCTACTTGCTGTGGACGGCAAGGTGTACAGTTACAAGGAGTTGAGTTGTTAGTCTTTCGTGATTTTTCACCCATAATGGGACGTTAATTTAATTTAAGTAAATGCATGCACCCGAGCCTTGTTGTCGTTGACTCAAAAGCGATGGTCATACACCGCTTTTGTCCAATGTGTCCTTTGTTTCCTCAAAAATATTTCAATCTACACAGAGTACATTGTCATACCTCTATATATGTTGTCTTTTTTAATTAACTCATGTCAGGAGAGACTTTGCCAGTCAACAGTTTAAACTGTAATGGAAATACATGTACAGCAATTCATTTGTTTACGACGTCACGCACTTGGTTCTTATTTCGTCACTGTCGTATGTTTATAATAATACTGAGATAGCGACATACACAAATTGTTTTCAAAAATGACTGATTTGTTGTCTCAATCATTCAACATTATGCAAATGTCTGCCAGGTCAAAAGCAAATCATTGTTTTGGAACGGAGTTAATTCATTTCATTGTGCATAAAAAAAAATTCATTTTATACAACCTAAACAGTGATTATCACTTGCAACCACAAAATGAAGATACAGTTCACTGAGAAGTTACATTGCAAGATATGTATTACATATTTTATGAAAGGATATGGAGTTTGAATACAGTTTGAATCAGTTGATGCGTTCAGTATTCACAGGAAAAGGAATACCCAAGTTATATGCGAGACTTATACAATATACTTAACCAGTGAACTTTGATGGTAAATGATTTTTTACTGATGTTGTTATTTGTTTACAAAGGATTGTTACCACAGAGGTATTACAAAACAGTTATAGATTGGTTTCTCGAAAAACAACTGTTCTGTTAGACCCTCAAACCAATATTTTGAATTTGTCCTGTCGGCCTTGAGCAACAGTTTTTGTCTTCAGATCTATAAAAGAGCTGTTGTACTCGCACCAGCTAATAAGAATGAAATAAAAGGGATAACGGGAAACATCTACAATGGCTGAAAATTAAAATTACATATCACAATCTGCCATGGACCTACAGAGAAAAACACAAATAAGACAAAGGACAATTTGTAAACAACGATAGGAGTAGTAGAACGGGTTACCTCAGACCAAAATTGGCGAGGAGCCCCATAGTGCATTCTTTGTAAAATATTTTCATTTTCCCTCAATTTTCCTTAAAATATGCAAATTAGTTCAGGAGGGACTTTTTGTGCTAATATAGAGGGCGCTTCAATCGTAATTGACGAGGTGCTAAGTGTGTCATTGACCTTTGGCCTGGTCCCATTGGTGTTGTCATTGATTTTGCCTACTGGTCTCGTCTTTATCCCAGCTTTGACCTTGCTTTTACCCTAACCCTAATCTATTTTTTACTACACCTTAATCATTGTCTTCAGTGACTGAACCTTTTTGTTATAGTGTTGACCTTTGACCTTTGACCTCGTCCTGAGTGCCTCGCCTTTATCTTTGATTCACTAGTCCATAGTGTTGTCACTGGCCTCACCCTACCTCTATCCAAGGTACTTTCTTTGGTCTCGCCTTCTACTTTACTTTCTACTTTGGTCTCGCCCTACAACTATCCAAGGTACTTTCCTAGGTCTCGCCTTCTACTTTAGCTTCTACTTTGGTTTTGCCTACTGGTCTCGTCTTTATTCTAACCCTAACCCTAACCATGCTCTAATCCTAACTTTTCTGTTGTTAGATCGGTAATGTTGTCTTTGTTCATGGCTTACCCTAACCCACCTAACCTTAACCTTTATTTTGACCCTGGTCATTGTGTTTTATATGTCATGTTCTCTAAGTCATACTTTAACCCTTTGTTCTAAGTTTCCACTCTAACCCTAGACATTATGTATTATATATTATTTATGTTGTGTTCTCTCAATCCTTATACATTCGTGTCTTGATTTTTTTTTTACTTTTGTTCATGACCAACCCTTACCATTTTTCTTCTATATCTCCATAGTTACTTTCCATTTTTTCCATTTTATTGGAGTTACCTCCCTTTTATCTCTAACCTAAGTTGCTATGACAACTCTATATTCATTCATTATTTATTTTCGAATATTATTTTAATATTCTCGTGTTATCACCCTTTGATCCAACTCTAACCTAAGTTGCTATGACAACTTTTATTTTTATTTATTTATTTTTATTTATATTTTATAGTTTATTCTTTTTCATTATACATTTGTATTTTTTCATTATTATTATATTTATAATATCATTTAATTTCTTTTATTATTTTCTATTCAATTATTGGTTTAATTTTCTTTATTTAATTTACTTATATTATTAATTATTTATCTTATTTATTTATTTTATTTTATTTATTATTATTTTTTATTTATTTAATATTTATCACTTTAAATTTATTTCATTCGTTTTTAAATTAACTTTATAATTATTTTTATTAT
>MJUU01003646.1:952-11731 GCA_002080025.1 Modiolus philippinarum | reverse complement strand
AACCAGTTTGATATGCGCAAATAATGCGTTTATCAATTTCAACACGACCATAGACCTAACCTTAGCTATGTATACTATTTTATTTGGGAAACAAAATTATTTGTTTTTATTTCTGCATTTCAGAACATATGCAGATAATTTGGCAGATCCGGCATATTTGGAGTTTGTCGATTACAAGGTATGTAAAAGATTATTGTAATTTCGGGTTACCCCATTCGGACTGGGTTGAAGACATAATTATATTTAGAGTAACAACTAGAAATATACAAGAAGAAAATATGAAAAATATCTAGGAATTTCAATATCTTCTTGATTGAAATTGATTGAAATTAAACAATAGGAAAGGGAATCAAATCATTTATTAGACGAAATTTAGAAAAAAAATATATCTCTAAAACAGCAAAACAACGACCCCTTGATTTAAATTGTCCGGAAAACTGTTGAATAGTCTGGGATTGAAACACAAATAAAATCATCACATCCGTTAAGTTTGACACTTATTTCGCAACACTTGTGGTGTATTTGAAATGTTGAACTAAATTGACCATCCTGCACAAGAACGCAGACTTAAAACAATACTACAAATGTTAGGCAAGTCACCAACCATTAAACAGCTATCCAGAGGCCAACTTTCCCAGAATATCCATGCAAAAAGCTATGCAAAAACAGTACTTCTGTGCTGGTCTCTGAAACTAATTATTTGGAAACTTGAAATACCTAAATTTTTCAAATTTGTTTATTCCTCGTGCAAAGCTCTGTTCTCTGCTGATCAAGTTATTTGTTTCGTATCTGTCTATTTTAAAAGTTTGAGGCACACTGGTAATATGTAAGTTATCGAAAAGGCCATCGCTGCATCCAAACTAATCAACAGAAGTTATATGCGTGCGCCGGGCAAACAAAACATTCTCACTCTTTCAGAAAATTTGATGTCTTATTTTGCTGGGAGCCTCATGTTGATTTTCTGTTCTCTTATAGGACATTGATAAGCTCATAATGCGTATAGCACCATTCTAGCCCGTGATTTTCTAAAATCATCTTTTCGTTTTGCCACCATGGCATTCGTTTGCCAGTGTATTATTTTCATTAGAAATATTCTACATGTCATGTCATTCTGTAAAAAGTGGCGAAAAGAGAAAGTGCGGATAAAAAATCATTAGACACTTTCATTAACAAATGCATGGAAGTTGCTGATATCCGAATAAATCATTTTGAAACACAGTATAAGCAGCAGAATACCATTCCCGCTATTTCAAAAATTAAACGGAAGTTAAAAGATTTGGAAAAGGAGTATATATTTGTTCCGGCAGATAAAGCAGCCAATAATGTGGTCGTTGTTTGACGTAAGTATTACATCGAGGTGCTTCGGAATGAAATTACCAATTCTAGTACATTTCAAGCTACCACGTCAACAGAAACACTAATAATTGATGATCACATGATAGCTACAGCTGAACTTAAAGCAACTTCTAATTATAAAGCATTCCTACTATGTATTGGCTTCCTAAACTTCACAAAAATTCTTTCAAATTTCGTTTTATTTCGGCATCTAGTAAGTGTTCTACTACACATATTTCTGTTTTATTGACCAGTGCACTTACTACCATAAAAAATCTTGTCATTAACTTTAGCAACAAATGTTATGAATACAGTGGAATTAACTACTTTTGGAGTGTTAAAAATTCGGTAGAATTTTTGGAAAGACTTCGATCTGTTAATGAAGCATACACCTCCGTCGATAGCTATGATTTTTCTAACCTTAATACTACATTGCCTCATACACTCATCAAAGAGAAATTCTCGTATTTATCAAATGGTCCTTCAAATCAGGATGTACGTACATTTGTTGCAATACATTTAAATCGTTTTTCAGTGACGACAAACATGACAAATATACCAACTGGACTTGTCAGGATATGATAAAAGCATTAAATTTTCTTTTTGATAATATTTTTGTTCGTTTCGGTGATACAGTCTATCGGCAAAAAATAGGTATTCCTATGGGAACGAACTGTGCACCTCTCATAGCAGATTTATTTCTTTATTGCTACGAGTCACAATTCATGGCGAAAATTCAAAAAGACCCTTCTAAACAGCATTTAGTGGATAAATTTAACAATAAATATAGATATTTGGACGATATTTTGGCTTTAAATAATCCTGAATTTTCTAAATTTACAGATGAAATTTATCCTGCAGAACTTACTTTAAATAAATCCAATAGCAGCAGTGATTATACTCCTTTTCTTGATCTTGATATATCAATAAATCAAGGAAAGTTAATGACTTAGGTTTATAATAAAAGGGATGATTTCTCCTTCCCTATAGTTATTTTGTCCTATCTCGACGGCGATGTTCCGTTAGCCCCTTCTTAAGGGGTCTACATTTCACAACTTGTTCGATATGCACGAGTATGTAGTGATGTTTCTGACTTCAACGACCGAAATCTTTGTCTCACTGAAACTTCTGCATCAAGGGTTTAGATATCATTAATTGATAAAAACATTCTCTAAATTTTATTATAGATACAGTGACTTATTAAGAAAATTTGGTTCTACATGCAGGGCTCTTATACATCAGGGCATTTCACATCCAAACTTCTATGGCAATATCATTTACAAAGCGCATAAATTCAAAAATTGTCCTTCCAAACTTATTAATCCGTTGGACAAACTTATTCATTAAGGATATTAATACAGCATTGTTGTTAAATCTTCACTTCTGGTTTTTGGATTAGTGTCTATCCAAAGGATAGAATTCTATCCTATGTTACGACCCGGGTGACCAACCTCACGCAATCAAACATTAGTGATCATACCCATGCTAAAAGAATCCTTTTCAGGAAACATCGTACACATCTTTCTGATCTCATAAAAAACTCTGACACTCAATAGTCTATTTTCATTGAACATTAATTTGATTGCCCGAACTTTTCAACACTTAAATGGTGCCCGAATTCGTTAATTAATCACCGAATGAATTTCCCATTCATAAAATTTTGTGTGTAGATGTATGAATATGGAAGACCGATGCCTATATTTACATTTGTATGAATGGCGTAAACGTACTTCCCTGAACCGTCAATGAAGCGATGTGGCTGTTTTGAAATAAATCATAAAAGAACAACGCATTGGAAATAAAAAATCAAATTCAGTAGCCGTCGAGAACAACAGTCCATTATTTACAATCTACGGAAGACGTAATGTTTGTTTACATTTCTAACGGCTGTTCCACGTTGGCTGTTCCATTATACTTGTTGCGATTGCCATTTAGCCATTTAGTGTCTTCTCCGAGGTCCGCGTTCGGTATACATGTAATGGCGTAGATACGAGAACACAATTAGGTCCCTTTAATAGTCGTTGTGTAATAGTCGTTGTACTGAAGAAGTCGTAGATACGAGAACACAATTAGGTCCCTTTAATAGTCGTTGTGTTCGTTGTGTCGAAGTTAGTTCCTAAGAAAATAGTGTATTTCTCTTAATTCTGTTTTCACTGCTTTATACTACATATTTTGTATGTTTTATGGGTTCAAATGAAAGAACAGACATTATAGAAAATTTAAAATTAGGTATTGAGTTTTAAATCAATGTGCAATTAGTGATTAGGTCAAGTGCAAAAAGGTGAAATTTGCTATATTCGGAACTCATCTATCTTTACCAATGAGGGTTCCCTCAGTTCTGGGAAATTTAAAAGAAACTGAAACGTTGAAAGTTCATAGTTTTTGTATATTTTTTTACACTAAGGCTGTTCTGTAAGTATGCCAAATGTCATGAGAATTGCGCAGGTGAAATTTTTTTAATTGGTCTTTACATTTGTTTATTTTTACAAAGACAAATAGGGGAGAAATAATTGTGTTCTCGTTCCCGTACATAGGTAAATACAAAGTATTACATGGAAACAGTTGTCAAGGTGCATATTCCGAAACAGACGATATTTTGCAACGATCGGGGTTGGAATTGACTAAATTCGAAATAGGACCAGGCAAGGGTGTTTATCTGTTGATTGCCGTTCGTCCAACAATGTTCAGTCCGGGGTGTTGCGTGCTGATTGCCGTTGATCAGAGTTTGGTCAAACAAAAATTGAGATAATGTCATTTGAGTATTTACAGTGCATAACAGTCATTTTTCAATTGCAGCGCGAATTGAGATGCATTGTTGCACAAAGAACTTGACACAGACCANTTAAATAATCCTGAATTTTCTAAATTTACAGATGAAATTTATCCTGCAGAACTTACTTTAAATAAATCCAATAGCAGCAGTGATTATACTCCTTTTCTTGATCTTGATATATCAATAAATCAAGGAAAGTTAATGACTTAGGTTTATAATAAAAGGGATGATTTCTTCTTCCCTATAGTTATTTTTTTCCTATCTCGACGGCGATGTTCCGTTAGCCCCTTCTTAAGGGGTCTACATTTCACAACTTGTTCGATATGCACGAGTATGTAGTGATGTTTCTGACTTCAACGATCGAAATCTTTGTCTCACTGAAACGTCTGCATCAAGGGTTTAGATATCATAAATTGATAAAAACATTCTCTAAATTTTATTATAGATACAGTGACTTATTAAGATAATTTGGTTCTACATGCAGGGCTCTTATACATCAGGGCATTTCACATCCTAACTTCTATGGCAATATCATTTACAAAGCGCATAAATTCAAAAATTGTCCTTCCAAACTTATTAATCCGTTGNCAAAACATGGTTTTTGTACCTTTCTTGGTTTTGATATCATCATTATAATTAGACTCATAGTAAAAAATGAGTAATTATGCACGACATAGACAGGCAATTATTCATATCATACATGGACACTATTGGAGAGTGTACATAAAATTTCAATAGATGAGATACTGATCATTGCCATCATAGACACTAATCCACCAGTCCCTTTTGGACTTTGATTGTGGGCAAAAATATGGATCATCTCCTAAATGCTTTATACCATAACCAAATTCAAACAATTTTTCATATTGGCAGTATTTGGCATTGCACAATATCATGTTTTTCTTTCATAATTGATGATGTTGTTAAACCAAATCTATTTAGAAGTATTTCAATTCAAGTTTCATATGTAACAAGGCTTGATATCATAGTCAACGAAAATTATGTCCTTAGCTAGCTGTCAGTAACTGCGAGCATTTGTCTAGACAGTACCTGTGTGTATTGTCTTCATGTTTTATGTACTTCATTGTAAGGGTACTCGTCTTTATAAGATGGCATTTTTTCTAGTTTGATTTTTACTGTGAGTCTTATTATGTATTTATTTTTTAGCCATTCACCACACATAGGGGAGGGTTTGGATCCAAGAAAACGAGTTTAACCCCACCGCAATATTTGCGCATGTCCCAAGTCAGGAATATGTTGTTCATTGGCTTGTCCTTGTCTTCTTGTAAAATTTTAGTTTCTTGATATTAGGGTTTGTTTCCATTGATTTATTCACTTTTTTCTGTCCATTTAGGGCTTGCTATATGATGTGAGGTTCCTCACTGTGTTGAAGACCGTACGGTGACCCTTAGATGCTTTGTTTTGGCTCGTTTTAATTGGATATGGGATGTTGTCTCCTTGACATTTACCCAATTTACCCCATTTCCTTTCCTTTTCATACTAATTACTTGTGTTATCTCATTCAATCTCTATTTTTTCCCTTTTCAGTTTGGAAGTTTTGGCAGTAGGCTAGTCTGGAAAGATCTATGTACGCTTGTGCTGATAGCTTGTGTATTATGTGTAGTTATATACCAGACCGTGCTTACGATTTTGAGTGATAAAGGTGAGTGAATAAAGAGTATTGGAAAAAAAAACGCAACAAGCATTGGATGTCTAGGTCTCGGTCTATCCTACCTTGTCCTATTATATTTTATAATATCGGCACTCTGTTTGGCTGTCTACCGTTATTCAATAAACGCCAATTTTCAACAACAGCACAGACAGTGATCCTTGTCACAGCCAAAAACAGCTGTAACTAGAAGGGTGTTTTTGATACTAAAACGAATGTTTCGCCCCTGTATGAAATGTTCTTTGAGTGATAAAACACAAGTAAATTTTATGTTGCCACTGGTTGGCCGATCATTCCAGATAGAGGATATGCACAACTAAGCATTATGGTCAACAATCCTGTGAAGTAAAGTTGAAATCCTTTGAAATATGTAGGAGAATTAGCGTCCACAAAAGTCTGAGTCAAAAAGGGGCATAACTCCCACAAAAATTGGCCTATCAATCCTCCGAGACGATATGCACAACTACGCATGATGGTCAACAATCCTGTGAAGTTTGGTTGAATACCAATGAAAGGTGTAAGAGAATTGGCATCCACAAACATAATTTTGCAAAATTCTAAGTCAATAAGGGGCATAACTCAAACAAAAAAATAGCTTATCAATCTGGTGAGACGATATGCACAACTAGGTATGATGGTCAACAATCCTGTGAAGTTTGGTTGAAATCCAATGAAAGATGCAGGAGACTAATGGTGTCCATAAACTTAATTATGCAAAATTATAAGTCAAAAAGGGGCATAAATCCCACAAAAATTAGCCGATTAATCCGGCGAGACGATATGCACAATTAGGCATGATGGTCATCAATCCAGTGAAGTGTGGTTGAAATCCAATGAAAAACGTAGGAGAATTGGCGTCCACAAACTTTGTGCCGGACGGACGACAGACGGAAAAGACAAAAACAATATGTCTCCTCCTCTCCCAGCAGGGTCTCCATCTGGGCATGGAATCGGTATGTACTCATCAAGACGCAACTTGCGTGTCAAATATCGGGTGGCTAGGACTGTTGGCACAGGTTGCACTAAATGCTTACAAAACACTTACATAATTCATGGGTTGGTGCCATAAATTAAGTGCTCATTTGAGTTGTACGCATACAAATGCAATTTTACCTCAAATATTATGGACCTTCAACTGATATAAGCTCGACATTTTAAATTGTGTGATAAATCAAACTGTACATAAATCAATATATTTGTCGAGTTTTCAGCAGATAATCGGTCTTCCAATGGGCACCAATTGTGTACCCTAACTAGCCAATCTTTCGTTGCATTCTTATGCAATCGAATTTATACAGAACTTTCTAAAAGGTTAGGAGAAAATGACTAAAAATTATAATGAAAGGCCGCATTTTGAAAAAAGAACTTCATAAGGTAAAAAACTCAAATAAAGACAACAGACAAAAGTAAAAACGATGGAAACTCGGGACAGCCAGACTTTATACGGGCATTTGTAAGAATCAGCTGCAGGGAGAAACCGGATTATGGTACCCAAACCACCCTTTCTCTACCCCGTTTCGCCAAGGTATAATAAACATGCGAATAAAACAAAATGCATGTAGACTTCTTACTACAAGGCCACTATCATGAAAAGAGAAGAATGAGGCCAAACGTAATCTGGAAAGATTGGCCAAGAATGCGCTTCGCTAATTTTCCGGCAAGCCGAACGAGCCCAGTCTGCTGGTAAAACACTGTTGCACTACGGAGAGAAAAAAATAAAACTTCCTTAAGGGTTTGGTGAGGGCTGTTCCTAAGAAAAAAAACCTTAGGGACTTGTGCAGGCACTTAATATAAATTTCTATGGATGGTTTTGTATTGTACCATATTGAGAGGAATTCTGGAATTCTATGGATGGTGGGGGCAATTAAAAAGTGCCCTCACAGACCCCATGTCCTTTTTTTCTGGATCAGCCTGAGCAGTCATCATGTATTTCAGTAGACATATGCAGTATCAATTAGAGGCCAATATACGTGTAAAATCTTTAGGTCATCAGAACCCAATAAACATTGAAAGGATATGGAGTATAAATGCACATGTGACAAAGTCTCTACAAATATATGGTGAAATCAAGCCAAAGGACACCATGAGGCCTTCGACAATGACTTTGCTCATACCTCAAAGTTCATGACTGCCCCTTACCCGGTTTGAATGGAATTCATTGCTAGATGTCGAGCAACGCTACATCCATGTCTTTTTTTACCCCAATGGATACAAGGTCGTCAACAAACTTAAATTTGATTTAAATTTAATTGGCAAATTGTTATTACAATTACCGTCATCCGTTGCACCCCCAAAAGACCAATAGAGACATTCACAACATATAAACAACCTCGGGGCACTCATCCAGTCAATAGTAGAAAAAACTTGGCAGATATAAGAATAAAAATTTTTGAATTGCAAAACAAAATGACGAAGTTTGAAAGTATGATAGCGCGTTCATATAGGAAATTCTCTCAGAACAAGTACACGACTTAAATGTATATAGAGCATACATTTCTCGCACTGGGAATATTTTTATGTGCTCGACACTCTAGGAGATACTCAACCTAAAATAAACAAGGAAAGATATCGAGTAAATGTACATGAGACGAAGTCTCTACAAATACACGGAGAAACCAAGCAACTGAACAACGCTTTTCAGTATTGTTTTTTTCATCTTTAAGTCACCACGAGGCCTTCAATAATGAGCTTTTCTTACACTTATAGTAAATTCAAGCGGGCCCTATCGCTGTTTTGGGCGGAATTCCTTTTTGTCTTTTTTATCCGATTGATGCGAAATCGTCAAAAATGGGGTGGACGACCATTTTATTTTCGAGGGTTGAGTGGGCTTGGATGATTTTCCATAAAAAATATTTATTTTCCACGAAATTCTCGAACAAATTATTTATTTTCACTAGATATCACATCTGATTATCTATTTACATTTGGAACTAAAAAAATCAAAATCAAATTATTTATTTACAAAATCGCCCAAGACCCACCCCCTGAAAATCAATGGTTTTCCCTTAACATAAAATCAACTGGCAAAGTGTTCCTTTTCAATCGCTTAATAATAGGTTGTTTGGAGCCTGAAGAACGTCGTCGTCTAGAAAAGGGATTAGAAATGATAAAATCAAAATAATTCCTATTAAGATTTTAGTTTTTATTTTACCAGAGTCAATGATGATAGCTACACACAAAAAAGTTCATTCTTCTCTCTATTTAGTTTCAATCCTTGATACTGAAGGTCGACACATTAATCTAAACGATATCGTCAAGAGACTTACTGTTATCATTTAAATTATCAATTGAAATAACGCCTGTGGAATCGATTTTTTTTATTTGAGGCATAAATGCCGCTTGTTTCCAAATCATTAAAAACAGTCCAATATGCAATGAAGTGAAAAGGATAAAACACAAGGGAAGACCAAGCAATGGAACAACGCTTTTATTGTCGTTCTTCATGTTGAAGTCGCCATGAAGCCTTCAACAATGAACTTTACTTATACCTCATAGTAAGTTCATTTACTGTAACTTGACTAAATGAATGCTTTAGTAAAATTCAGGGGTATTGATTGCAGTTGAAACAAAACTGAATTAAACGTTAATTGTATTGTCAACGTTCGTGCATGTCATATATTTGTACTAATATATCGGCGTTTTGAATTTGCGCCGAATTTTTCTTTTATTTGCGCCGATTATTTTTTTCATTTGCGCCGATTATTTCTTTCATTTGCGCCGATTTTTACATGTTAATTTTGTGTCAAATACAGGTAATTTTTTCATTTGTTTACACTATACTGATGAAATTTTAAAAAAGCTTACACATGTTAAAGATAAAGCTCAAAGGGTGATAAAAATGGAATAAAAATATAAATGTAAGTGTTTTACTAAGTACATATTTCTGCAAAGAGGACCTGTAGCGGCTCTGTCTTTACAAGACGTACTAGTACTACATTGGTATCAATAAAGCAGTTTATAGTTTGCAGAATTATTTGATATAAGTCTTTCGTAGTTATTTAATTCTTTAAATCTCAACTTTTAAGCTCCAACTTTTATCTTGGAATTTTCAACTTTTCCTATCTCAAAAACAAATGTAAAAAAGTAACATTTACCGAAAATGGAGTTTATCTTATATTTCCAGTTTAACCAACATATCTTCTTTTAATGCATACTACATGTAATTTACTTGACGTGTCATTTGAAAAAAAAAAATCGGCGTAAATGAAAAATAAAATCGGCGCAAATGAAAAAATGAAATCGGCGCAAATAAAACATTTGAAATTTATAAAATCGGCGCAAATGTCATACGCCCCTAATATATTTCAATTTATCTTTTTTTATCCAGAAACTGAGACCATTTTAAAAAGATGTGAAAAGAGCCACGGAAAGATTAAAGAGATAACCCAATATTACGAAGGTAATGTGATTTTCGCCAATTAAGTCCAATTGTTAATCTTATATATCATAAGACCAACGAGACATAGTTTAGCAAATTAAAAATCATAAGTTGGAAATATTTAAGGAACATACAAATAAAATCATCTTCCAAAGTATAAGCTTGAGCTCAGTTTTATAATTTATTTCCGAGGACCATTCCACTACTAAAAACTTACAAGTCGCACATACTAGACAACGATTGAAAAAACAGCTTTAGTTTGTGCGACTAATTTGCAATTCCTCAAAATATACCTATAACCTTTCATTCTAATTTATTTTCAGACACTGAAAAACAGTTTTCCTACCTGGATACAAACCTGAAAGGTATAAAGGAACGCTTTGATAGAGTAGGGGGATTACTAGACAAACAAAACAACATTGAAAGAACAAGAGTTGATTTCAAAGGCATTATGGAAAGCTGGGTTGCCGAATATTCATACCTTAGTCGCCTAGGTGTAACCATTGATGGTAAATCTGTTTCTAATGTAAATGTGAAGGCACATCTGACCATGGCTAAAGGACTTGTAGGTAAGTATACTTGATACATCACTTATACATCTGATTGATTTTCATTAACAGAAAC
>MJUU01003645.1:21051-37386 GCA_002080025.1 Modiolus philippinarum | reverse complement strand
CCCCCCCCCCAAATCAAAAAGGTCCATGCCTAACGAAGGTATCATAAAACTCGATGCGAAAAAATATTTCGCTTAATCGGACAATTACATCGCAGTGAAATGTAGTAAACATACATTTCCCTCGGGACGTTTAAAAACTTTAAATTAGAAAACAATAGAGGAGAAACCGTGGGTTCTTTAAAAAGAATCCACAGTTAATGCAATAGATGACGTCACAACAATGGTTTAATTGAATTTAACATACTGGTTAGGATTTCTGATGATAAGTATTAGTAGTTTAAAGTTTGTAATTAAAATTTTGTATCTTTATTTTGATTGAAAACTGTGTGCATGAAAAAAAAAAACCGCTTGTGATTTTGGTCAATACTAAGATGTTTCAGTTATTAGAATTTTAATATAATCACCGTAATACCATTTTAACCGTGTGTTTGTGTCGTTCTTCTTTCAGAGGCGAGAAAGAAACTAACATTAATTTTTTTTTGAATAGAAAGAAATATTAGCTTCTAAACATATATCGAGAAGAAAGGTTATTTAAATTGAGTTCACAGATTATCTCAATCTTATCGTGATTTTATTTCAAAAACTGGAAAATAAAAAACAAAGATTAAACTGTCAAATGTATTAGGAGCATATCTCAACATGTTATACTTCGTTTGATGAAGTTACAAGGAAATCGTTTTCAAAATCAGAATTGCAATAATTGACTTGCAGTTTGCACTCAAGTACATAACACAACCACGTAAATCCCTTATTCGTAGTTTTTCGTTATATTCTAATTTTAATGAATAATGTTAATTAGGAGTATTCACAATAAAATTTCAATTACATGCCACAATCTGCCAGGGACCTACAAAATAAAACATAAATAAGACAAACGACAAACGTAAACAACGATAGGTACTCGAGACAGCGGACTTGGTACCGCCAAAAGCAAAAGCCAGTAGTATGGTTAAACCGGTTTATGGGTACCAAAACCTCCCCTTTATCTGTCCCGTTTCCCAATAGTGTAATAAACATACAAGTAAAACCCTATAAAGGTAGACTACTAACTCCATTACCACAATCTCGAAAGAACAGTATTGGCAACACGTAATTTTTAATTTACATCAAAGTTCATCTCTCAGTCAGTGTATATGGTATGATCATGTAACCTTGCATATGCATGCATCTCTGATAGTAGGTCAGCATCCAGGCAACATTAGGTCACTTTGACATATATTTTCCGCTTGATTGATATTATTCAAGTTTATGTCCTAGTTCAGACCTCGGTAACTATACATGGTACGATCGAGTAACTTTGCATATGCATGCATCTCCGATGGTAGGTCAGCACCCAGGGAAAATTAGGTAACTTTGACCTATATTTTCTGCTTGATTGATTTACATTCAAGTTTACGTCCAAGTTTAGATCTCAGTACTTACACATGGTAGGATCATGTAACCTTCCATATGCATGCTTCTCTTTTTTAGGTCAGCATCCAGGCAAAATTAGGTAGCTTTGACCTATATTTTCCGCTTGATAGATTTACTTCCAAGGTTATGTCCTAGTTCAGACCTCAGTACCTATACACAGTAGGATCATTTGACCTTGCACGTGCATGCATCTCTGATTGTAGGTCAGCAACCAGGCAAGAATAGGTCACTTTGAAACAAATTTTCCGCTTGATTTACATTCAAGTTTACGTCCAAGTTCAGATATCAGTACATATTCATTACAGGATCATGTAACCTTGCACATGCATGCATCTCGGGTGGTAGGTCAGCATCCAGGTCACTTTGACCTATATTTTCCGCTTGATCGATTTATATTCAAGTTAAGGCAACAGTTCAGATCTCAGTCACTATACATAGTAGGATCATGTTACCTTGCATATACATGGATCTGTAATGGTAGGTTAGTACCAATGGAAAATTAGTCACTTTTTCCTTTATTTCCGCTTTATCGACCGACTTACATTCAAGTTTACGTACCAGTTCAATCCTCAGTCACTATGCATAGAAGGATCATGTAACCTTGCCTATGGCGGGTCAGCATCCAAGCAAAATTAGATTGCTCTGACATTTTGTCATGACGAGGCGAACTTTGTAATCGTTGATTAACTATGTTTTCCACTTGGTATCATGTTGGAAATTATAAAATTACTGAAACAATTTCAGCAAAGCATTTCATGACTGATGTATGGAAGGTCCAATGTAAAGTGCTCGTCTCGTTCCGATCCGATAAAATGCATGGCTGTTAGAGCAGTGGATAATTGGACCCTAGTGGAAAATCATCCCCTCTGAAACTATCTAATCAAGATTTGACCAGACTGTACTGGAATGTTCTTTTCAATGATTACTCATGTTGTTTGTATCTGACATAAAACATTGTCACCATTTAATATTTCGCCCCATGGAAAAATTTTATTTTGCTCATTTCTTCTGAATCCAATGAAGCAAGTTTAACCAAACATTACAGGAATGATATTCTGTTGTAGTTGCTTTACACAAATTGGTCATATCGTTCCGATAAGACAAAATACATGACCGCTGGACATATTGGATCATGTGGGAAAAACATCATTTCCATTATCTGCTTTGAATCTTTAAAATAGCTATATTGGAAAGATGTATTTTAATTTCTTTTCGACAATTGCTCGTACGAATTGAATCAGACAAAACACATGACCGCTAGCGTGGGGCTCTGTGGAAAAATGAAGTTTTTTACATCTTTCTGAAACCACTTCAGCAAATTCATTTAAACTTCACGGTGATGACGTATGGAAAGATTAGCATAAATTGCTCATGTCGCAAAGATCTTATAAAAATGTGGAATACATCGGCAAACGAATACCGAAGCAAAAACGAGGAAAGGGGGAATTCTAAAATCATAGTTTAAAATTTGATACCATTTTTATCATCCGCTCTGAAACATTTGAAGCAAATTTATCTAGAATTTACTGAAACAGCGGCAGTAGAATACCGAAGGAACAAGTGTAGTGATGATTACAAAAATCTAAGTCCAAAGATATGGTAAAAACGGGAACAGAGAAAAACAAAGACAAAACAAGTACGTGAGACTGCCACAATACAATAACTAAGGAACTCATAGTGTGAAATCCCATGAAAACCGGGAGTGACATCAGGTGCTCCGGAAGAGTAAGCATGTCCTGCTCCACTAGTGGTAGCCGTCACACTATTGATGTATGGCAGGGCCTTTACAAAGATTGCACATTTTGTTTGAATCCTATAAAACATAGCCACGAGTGTGAAAATAAGTTTAACATTGGATTCTATGGTAAAATCAAGTTTTCCTCATCTGCTCTTAAACAACTGAAGTAAATTTACTTAAATATTACAAGTATTCCGTATGGAAGGTCCTGCACATAAACTGTTCATTGTGTTCCGATTGAAAATTAAAAATACGACCGTCAATTAACATACTGTAGTTTTGCATTTGACCCTTTGGGAAAATTTCATTTTCATCATATGCTCTGCAACATAGAAAATTTTACTAAATTGTATCGAATATTTTACGAAAGGATATGGAGTAAATGAACATGAGACGATGAACGAAGGTTCTTTTACAAAGATTGTTCCGACATTTGAAAAAATATTTGGGAAACTTGCAATATCGTAATTTAAGAAAATTATGTTTAAAAGTGAGAAGTTTATCCCTCTTTCATAGCTCTATTCTAAACTCATTTTGTCTTTCATTTATAGCTTATCTTCTCTATCAGCTTATACACATATTTCGGTTTATAATCTTGCATTTTTTTTATTTGAACTAAACTGAAGAAACATAATTGCGAAATGGCCATATGCATAAACTTAAATTCACAGTAACTTTTGTTGTTTCTGACAAGTGGGCCGATGCCTCTGCTGGTGGACTGTTAGTCCCCGATGTGTATTCACTACCTACCCAGTAGTCAGTACGTCGGTGCTATCAGATTTCACACATCTTCCGATTCCTGGATTTCCAATGTTTTGCTGCTCTCTCAATAAAAGTTGTGGAAATAGCCATTTGCAGAAACTTCGGTATTCTGTTATTTATTACCACTGGGTCGATGCCACTGCTGGTGGACCAGTAGTCCATTACTTCGGTGCTAGCCCGAAAGTCGATTTTGTTTGCAAACTTACAATATTTCTCTTAAAACTAAGGAGTACAATGTATCTCCCTCATGCAAAGCTTTGTCCCTAGCTAATTTTGTCTTTCAATTAAGATCCTTTTGATTATATATACTCTATCAGCTTTTCTCTAATGATATGTCAAGTTAAACCGGTTTTGACCCGTTAGATAAATTTTCTTAATTCAACGTATGTTGAATAAAGCCCCGTGCTATTTCCCGCCAAATCATTTCGGAAAACAATTCTCGGTGTTTATCATTGATCATTAGAGAAAAAGATTACACCACTTTATCCCGATTATTACCATATTTTATCCACTCTCGATAGTTAAATTTGAAAATTTTAAAATGCTCGGCAAGCCTCGCAATTAAAATTTTAAAATTTAACTATCTCTAGTGGATAAAATATGGTAATGAACGGGATCTTGTGGTGTAATCTATATTTATGCATCTTTCGATTCCTGGATATCCAATGTTTTGATTTTATCTGCAATGAACAGATATAAGTTGTCGAAATGGTCATATGCAGAAAGTAAATGTACAGTAACTTCGGTTTTTTGTTATTTAAAAATCTTGTAAATATATTAAATATTAGCTTCAAATTAAATAAGGGTCAATTAAAGTAGAGTCACAATGAGTCAAAAACTGTAACACAACTGAAAGACTTTTGTATTTTGAGCATACTTCATACAAAATGTCAACACGTGTTTCCAAATTGAATGAATATGAAAAAGAAAGGAAATGGGGAAAATATCAAGGAGACAATATCCCATATCCAAGTTAAAACGACCCAAAACAAAGCATCTAGGGGTCACCGTACGGTCCTCAACACAGTGAGGAACATCACACCATATAGCAAGCCCTAAATGGCCCAAAAACGGTAAAAAAGTGAATAAATCAATGGAAACAAACCACATCCAATAACCCAAATATCAAGAAACTAAAATTTTATAAGAAGACAAGGACAAGCTAATGACCAACATATTCCTGACTTGGGACAGGCGCAAAAATTGCTGTGGGGTTGAACTCGTTTTCTTGGATCAAAACCCTCCCCTATGTGTGGTGAATGGCTAAAAATAAATACACAAAAAGACTCACAGTAAAAAAAGTCTAACTGATCAAGTCTAGTACCCTTACAATAAAGTACATAAAACATGAAGACAATACACGCAGGTACTGTCCGGACAAATGCTCGCAGTTACTGACAGCTAGCTAAGGACATAATTTAAATTAGTTTGAATCAAATCGTTATCATAATCAAAATTTAGAAACACAATTAAATAAGTTTCTTTCTGTTTTAAAATAAGTTCCTGACACAAACAAACTCAATGTTTCGTAGGTGTCGTTATATTCTAATCTTAGGTAATATCATAAATACTATTAATTTAGAAGTATTTGCACGCAATACATATGTTTAAACAACATTACGTGCTGCAATCCTTTTAGTGGTAAACACATGGTTTTTAATTCTGCTCATAGCTGTTTGATTACACTGAAACTGAACTGTACAGGAGTCCCTTGTAAAACATGGCTTAAGATTGGATCCTTATGGAAAATCATATTTCATCATTTCCTCAGAAACTTTCGAAGTTAAATTAAAACAAAATTGTACTAAAATGATATATGTAAGGTTCTTTTTAATAATTTATCATGTTGTTTAACATAGTTTAACACCGGATCGTGTGTTTATGCATAGTTTTTATCTTCTGCTTTGAAACTGTTGAATCAAATTTAAATAAGCTATTCTAAAATGATGAATGTAAGTTTTTTTTACAAGAATTGCTCATTTTGAAATAGACAAAAAACATGGCCACCATAGCTTAACATTAGATTCTAATGGGAGAATCTTGATTTCGTCATCTCATCTGAAACCACTGAAACAAATTCATTTAATAGGAATTAAGTATTGAAGGTCCTTTACAGAAATTGCCCATTTCGTTCCAATCCGACAAAACACATGACCACCAGCGCGGAACATAGGTCCCTATGGCAAAAAAACATCATTTTTGTCATTGAACACATTTAAAAAAAAGCTAAATAAAACGTTAAAAGTCAGGTTATATTAAGCATACATTCAGCAAAATA
This sequence comes from Modiolus philippinarum, assembly GCA_002080025.1. Taxonomy (NCBI): domain Eukaryota; kingdom Metazoa; phylum Mollusca; class Bivalvia; order Mytilida; family Modiolidae; genus Modiolus; species Modiolus philippinarum. Next base: position 31,195 of record MJUU01003645.1, on the reverse strand, counting down.
TGCGATAGAAGAATTTTTACAAGAGCCGTTTAAGTGGTTCAGCCTCGAACTCATGTTGAGATTTACATACAACTAGATTTTCCTGGGATACCCATTTGTAGTGTTTCCTTTTTCTTTTCTGTGTAGTCTTTGTATCTTTCTGTTGCATTTTTTTTTAAACTGAATGTTTGGTTCTTACTTACTTCACGGGTAAGATTGCTGCATTGTATAATTATCTATAATTTGTGCAAATGATTATTCGCTTGGACGATAAGTACCAAGCCAGAAAATGCGCCTCTTGTATGGACATGAACTGGTTTTAAAATGTAAATATTCAGATTATCAGCTATGCGGATTAACATTTTGCGTGTGAGGTCTGCATCATTTTGAACGATTTTTTTTGCAACTTAGGAATTGTTTGTATTTTAAACGATTCACATAAATATATCATATTAAAATCGCGAAATTCCTGTGGATCTTCGATTGTTTTCGCATATATATTGTTATCATTGCACTTCAGAGTTTGGTCGTTGGTGGATCGACTCTTCCTTAAGACTCTGTAACAATAATGGCGAAATTACAATTTTCTATTAACAAGTGAGAATGAGCAAATTTTGCCATAATGGTGTCAAGGACAATGCAACACAAACTTACAGGTACCCATTCAGTTCCCGCCAGAAAATTAAAGCTCTGCAGTTTTCATGAATAGGTCTTTTATTTTAGAAACTGTCATTATGTTTAAAGTATCATTCTATATTTCGTCTTCATCGTATCAAGCGCGCAGTATGATTAAAAAATTGTAAAAGGGGGTCGTTAATTTAATACGACACAAAACATATTTATTTCATATGCTTTCTGTTGCCGTATTGACTTTTTATTTTTCTCTACTTTACGCATGTCTACTCAGTCAGAATTCCGGTTGATCAAAATTATCTACCTTTTAGATATGTAGATGAGGAACTCTTCAAAAACTGACTCAAAATCCGTACCTCCACGATGGACGCGTTGGTTTTCGCACGTTTTGAATGTGTTGCTTAAACTAGGAAATATCGTGAATACTTGGAACTATTACATTTTAGGGAAGGTATTTGATACATGTAATTGTTATATCATGTTTGCTATTAAAGAAGACGCCAGGTATGAAATTTGAACTATGGGTTTGAAATTTGAACTATTAAATAAGAGATAAAGTGGTTGTTATGTTCACCCGGAAGAACATATTTTGCATTTGTGCGAGAAATCGCATATGCTTATTGGATGGGCCTTTCTGAAATAGATAAAAGAGCCGATTTTGAAAAAAATCGAAAAATATGCCAAAAAAAGATACACTTTAGAAAATTCGTTGTCAAGGTTAATATAGGGGAGACAATTGTTTTTGTGTATAATAAAAAAAGGGTGTTTTCGACTTGAAAATGCAACTTTTACTGTGGTTATAGTGATAGATACATACATGACATGAATAACAATTTATGAATTATTTATTTGTTAGACAAAGCAACACGTGTTTGATCATGTGTTTATTTTATGTGACATTTGATTAACGTCATTATGGCATGTCTGTATTGTTTGGAAAAATTGGGAAAAGGGGGGGGGATTTGAGTGTTGATGTTGACAACGTTATTTGGTCATATCACAAAGCGCGTATGGAAAAGGTATGTCAAGTTTTTTTGTATGCTGAAGGTCTACTAGTTTAATATTTTTTCAAAAATTAATGTCTGTAAATTGGCTGTATAGTGGTATCACTGCTAACATCAACACTTCGTGACCTACTCCACGTAGTAGAAGTTAACCAAAGCAAGTGTATATCATTCATGGACAAAGGTGTTTCCTTTAAATCATCCTGAAATGTAAAAAAATGTCGAAACCACACCCATTATATTTGGCCATAGTGTGCAAGTGTGGATTCATTGGGCGCGTAAGGGTCGTTTGTCCCCTTTCACAGTTATAGAAAGATATCAGTTGTTTGGAATTCTGTATTAAGCTAATAATATACCCATAATTTTAATCTTTATGCTTTGTACGTGAAAATAAAATATTTATAGGGGTTTTAATTGAAAAAAAAACCTTAGACTTGGCAGTTTCACGGGATTTTCGAACCGGACTTAATACTGGATCCGTCCCTTTCTCTGAACTATTTCAGCTAGTAAGTAATCATCCTCCCGAAAAAAACCAAACAAACAGACAAAAACAAAAGATGAACTAAGACAAGTTTTCAAAAAAGAAACAAACCAAAAACAACCAAAAACGAACAACAACAACAACAAAAGAAAAAAAAAACAACAAAAAAAAACAACAAAAACAAACCACACAAAAACAAAACAAAAACAAAAACTTTTGTATTTTTTTTTAGCCAGTTGAATTTCAGCCGCCACGTATTTGCTTCATCGCTGCGTTTGTTGGTTATTGAGGGGGTTGACACGTTAAACGTCCGGCACTAGAAGGAGCACTGATAGATGCTAGAAAACATGAAAAAGGGAAATATATGAGATAGTTGGTAAGGAAGGGACATGAAGGAGAGAAGGGTAGGAAAGAGAGGACCTAGAGTTCCCTCATCCTGTAATGCTTTTGTTGTTTCTGGGATAACGGCCTCCATGTGTCTTTGCAGATAAACTTTCAATGTAGAAATTACATTCTCAATCCAAGTACAATTTACAGTAACTTCTGTATTTATTCATACATGTTTATAAAACCAAGAAAGTTTAGCATATCAACGGGACAAAAAACGATCGTGTAATTACATTTTAAGCTTGGCACTACCCTGTATCATAAATGCCATGGAGTAACATGATAGCTGAAAAAAATATGATAAAACTACTACTGGGGCGTTTTTTTTTATAATTATTTTGTTATCAACTATTGGGATACACACGTGGGGATACATATAAGAATATATCTGAAACCCGATTCTTATTTTAAAAATAAAATGATGATGTTGTGGAGTAATGTGTAGAAAACACATTTTTTGAATTTCCAGCAAAACAAAACTTGGTCCGACTTGTTTTCATCATGAAAAAGCCCCCCCCTCCAAAAAAAACACACACACATACAAAGTTTTATGGTTGTTCGCAGAAGTAGAGAAAAAAACCACTTAATGATATTACTTAATGTTTATGGAAACCGAAATTCGATCCTCATGAAATCAAAATAAAAGGTCGTTGTTTTTTAAACTTTGAAATCAATTAATACATCTCTCTAGGGATAGCATTTTGCCTATTTATTAAAAGCTAATTTTCTAATTTGATAAGTATAAGAAGCATTTATCTCTAAAATCTATATTGAATTACAATATAATTTGATTTGTGTCTGAGTAGGGTGTCACTGGTTTACAGATATGCAAGGTTGCGTAAGATAACGGTGAACTCGATTAAAAGATTGTTTGGATTCCCGCCTAAATTTGCCCAACTTTGAAAATGAATATAAAATTGGAACATCAATGTGCGAACTTTTCAAGAAAACCATCAGAAACAAAAAAAAATTCTATATCTGTGATTTTTTTCATACAAAGATAAAAATATGCCAAAAAAAACGATACATTTTTGAAAGTGACCACTGTTTTCACCCTTTTGTGACGATTAAGTAAAGACGATAGCGTTTAACGTGCATTTTTCGATCGAAACCAGTTTAAAATAATATGATTAAATTTACCACTTATAAAAATCATTCCAAAAATATCACTTATGAACTTTTAGCAAGAGTTCTAACAGTTACAGAATAACCAAGTCACTTTTTTACCTCATAATATGAAGAGTTCTTTTTCTTTTGTTCTATTTTAACCGGGTTTCTGACTGTACTTGAACGGAAGTGTGGCATATATGAACAGACTACGATCTATTCTATAGTATAAATTAGTACAGTCAGGACGAGTACAATTACCACAACGTGGGATTTTGAGGGGGCGCTTAAGGTTTTCAATTACAATTAAGGAGAAGGGGCGCTTATATAGAGACAGGGCCGCTTAAAACGAGGAATACAGTAACAATACAGTTGGTGTTTATTTAGAAACTGGTTGGGATAAACTTTCAGTAAGACGCGAGAGGAGGAATCTATGTATGTTTTATAATATACTGAATGGACAGTACTCAAAAGACTTATTGCAAACAACAGTTGGTCAGGGTAAACAGTATAATTTACTTAATGCTCTAGACTCGGTATGGTAAAACTTGTTAGAGTATGCCTCCGAAGTTTGGGACGGATGCTTTCAATATGAAACTGAAAAACTAGAAAAAAAATCCAATTAGAGGCAGCGCAAATTGTGACCGGTTTGCCAAAGTTCTCTAGCTTAGAATCACTCTATTTTGAAACAGGGTGGGAACCCCTCGTCGAAAGACGAAAACAACGTTAACTGACAACCTTTAATAAAATACATAATAAACTTTGCACCCCCCCGTACCTAGTTGACTTTTTACCACCTATGGTTTCCGATGTAAATCAATATACCCTCAGGAAAAATGATAATTATGTAACACCAAGATGCAGGCTACGAGTTACCGAAAAGTCTTTTATACCGTCTACTGTAAATCTTTGGAATAATTTAAGCCCTGAAATTCGTAAATCCGATACTCTGTCGTTATGTAAGCAAAGAATTAAACCAATTTTGATCAAAGCACCCAACTACTATAACGAAGGTAACAGAAAATTAAACGCACTTCATACCAGACTGAGACATCAATGCAGTTCTCTGAATGCCGATCTGGCAAACATTCATGTTGTAAACCATCCAAATTGCTACTGTGGTGCTCCATATGAGGATGCTATTCATTTCTTTATTGAATGTCATCTCTTCCAAAATTAAAGACGTGAACTTGGTGGTAAAATTAATGACTTGAACATAGAAATGCACATTGAAACACTTTTATTTGGTAATGATGATGTTGAGGATAAAATTAATTCAATAATTTTCGAATATGTGCGTGCTTTCATTAGACAAACAAAGCGGTTCATATGATGCTTGCTAGCTTAATTTCTTAATGTCTTAAATTCTTAATTTCTTCCTTATATATGTATATTTTATCATTTAATTGTTATAAGGTAAGTTTGTATGTGTATATCTTAAACGCTGCCATACTCTGTGTAATATGATTAAGGAGAGGGCACATACAATCCTATTGTTTTTCTATGCAATAAAATATTATTAAACTAAATTCAGTATGGTAGATTATCTATGTTTCAAAAATTATCTATACCTCATACCTTATAACTCATACAATTAGACTCTGGAATAATCTTCCGTCTTCCATAAAAAAAATCTTATTTAAATATAACCTTAAAACCAGTTACTATCCTGTGGCCAAACCACCTCATTTTTTAGCATAGGATCTAGGTTGGGGAGTATTTTACACACAAGATTGTGTCGCAAATGCAGTAGTTTGCATTGTGATTTGTTTAGATGTAGTTTGATTGAAATATGTTATTGCGAATGTGGTAATGTCATAGAATCTGCGGAACACTTTTTTCTAGTATGCCCTATATATGTAATGCAGAGAAATATTTTATTATTTGGAATGAGAAATTTGCATGTTCAAATATCACTAAAATAGAAATGTTATAATAATATGTCAATATAATATACTGTTTATTTGTATATGTATTTGTATTGGAGAAGACTTTTTGAGCTCACGCTTGTGTCTGATCCATTGTCATATATCTGTTTTGACAATAAATAAGTTTAAAGTAACAGTACAGTATGTTTCCTATGGTAAAAAGCAAATCGGTATGCAAAAAACATTCATATAGTCAAAACACAACAAAATTCTTGTTTACGCATTTCATAGTATGTAAACAAGAAAAGAACCAAAATGGCTCTTTGTAGACTATAATTTGGCGAATGATGTACCGGTATTTAAATGTTTATTATTGCTGCGGTCAAGGAAGTGGCAAAACTTTCATTGTAATGAAGTCAAGATTAACAGCCCAAAGTTACACAAAGTGTTCGATTCATCAATGTCAAATGTCTACACTATAGATACATCAGACGTGAAACCTGACAAATGTATACAATGTTGTCTTTGCACGACGGCGAGACGATGAAAGGAAGAGAGCTTGGGGTGTAAATCTCAATTTCGGTAAAATGAAAGTTTTGCCACTTCCTTGACCGAAGCAATATTATATGGTATTGAATTATAAAGCAAATACTTTGATTTCTCATCTCAAGATGATTGACATCGCAATACCGAAGTTACTGCCAATTTAGATTCTGCATATGCGCATTTCGACAACTTGTGTCTCTTCAGTGCAGATCATATCAAAACATTTGGAAGTCAATAAACCAAACTGATAAAGAACAAAAGAATCTAAATAGAAAAGCCATTTTTATGATCTGATGTAATCTAATTATAACATTTGCTACACATTGGTCGTCGCTATTGTTATAAACTTTCTGTCCTGGAAAGCAATTCGATATTGGTATGAAAATCTCTAAAACAATCTGTATATTACAATACGTTTGTTCGTACAATTTGGCTGTGTTATGTGTGAGTACCATTTATTTATTCCATATTGCACGAATTTTAAATAATGTTATGCAAGTAAAAACTGAAAAATATTTGATGTTCATATCTTTGGTTTTAGGATAAATATTCGAAGAACGATATGGAAACTGTGTGTCTTTCATGAGATAGATAGTTTTGTCCTTAGCTATATTTGATATTACTGATTATTCGGATTTCGTTTGGTTTTCATTTTTTGAAATTATGGATTTCCTTAGTTTGGGTTCTAGTGCTGCTGATGAGGAATAAATTTCCGAAATGGCCATACAGCTCATTAAAATTATTGCAGTTGGAGTTAACATGTGTGTTATGGTCTCATGTTCATTTACTCCATATCCTTTCGTGAAATATGTCAAATATTTCTTTCAAAGTTAAATTCCTTCCTTTAAACACCAAAGCTATTTTCAGATGTTTTACTGCCGTCCCCATGATTTGAAATACTGAGGCTTCATCCCGTTACGTATTGCACATAGTGGATGTCTTTGTTACTACATTTGGCCTCCTAATTCGATTTTTTTTGTAATGAGTACTTCTTTCTCTCTGGTTTTGGATCATTATTTTCTATATTACTGTGAAAGTACTATTGTTCGTTGGGTTCCAATTTTCGTGGATTTCGTGGTTCGCTAAAACCACTTCCTTGACCGCAGCAATATTATGCAGCTTGGGTACTTTTTGTATTTTGACAATTTCAATCTCATAAATGAGACTAAGCATTATTCAGTAGCTTCGGAGTTTAGAAGGACCTGTACATGTACGTCTCTTCATGTGTCACCGATAATTCACGATAAAATTTGAAATTGTTTTCCGTCAAATAATGAAATCTGGCGATTATAACGTTTAAATTTTTGTTTAAAACGTCACATATTTTGTGATAATGCTATTTCCGTGTGTTATTTTGATACCTGGAAGTTTCAAAATAGAATGAGACTAATACCAGACTGAAACACATGACTTTAATAAACAGTGTGAAGACTGGAGCAGATCTGATCATGCTAACCCTTTCAGAACTCATGTTTTATGGAGGTCCACCTTACTATTGCTTTTTTTGTAGCGTTCTTCTTTTTTTTTGTTTCTTTTGTCACACTGTCTCCATTGGACTACCTTTATATTGTCGTTTTTAAGATTTGATTCTATTTTTTTCATCTTCCAAGGTACTTTAGTATTAAATGTCTATGTATTTGTGGTCTAAAATGTGGAAACAATTTTGCATATTTTTATGAGTCCCACTATCTAAAGGGATGGTATAAAGTGCCGTCAAATGCCAAAGACAGTATCAGTGTGCTGACTAATATCAAGGGCAGTGTCTTTGAGAATTTCATTATTATAGTTACCTTATTGCAATTTAAGGTGGGTGGACATATTGAAAACTAAATGATAAGAAATCCGTTACATACAAATCACAGGAAACATGTTTAATTTCATTGATATAAATCGAGAAATCTGCACTTAATGCAGAAAAGAGGCAGGCACAGACCGGGAAGTAGTTCAAAAAATTGTCTCTTCTGTAAATGTGTTTACTGTCGTGCTCCTCAAATAAGCAAGATGTGTGATGACAGAGTCATGGTAACACAAAATACAAGTTCCAACATTTGCGCTATTTTTTACATTTCACATACTATGTATCTTATACTGCAACAATCCCTGTATAGTACAGATATATGGGAAAATACAGTTGTCGTTCATTAATTTATAAAACATTGTTCGCGGGTATTTTAAGGCCCTTTTCTACGGAGGAGATAACTCCGTCGATCACGTTTATGTCAAGCTGTCAATCAATCTGCGTCAAAACCAACAATCGGTACGTGTAAATTTTGGTTGAAATTCAGCGTAATGAAGATATAACTAATTATTTTTCAAATACATCATCATGAAAACTATCTCACTGTTCTATTTTCATAGCATTTTTGTGAGCTTAAATAAGAAAAGAACGATATTTTTGTGTTGCCGAAAAATCAGGTTGCTCCGCCCTTTTGTCCATAAATGGCAAATCACGTTCAATGCATGTTGACGATAAACAACTGCGACATGACTGTGGGACGAAGAAAATGTTATCTGAGATGCTGTTTAAGTGAAGGTAAGAACGATTTATATGTATATTTACAAAGACCATATCGAATATTATTTTGACAAAAAACGAACACGTTGAGTCGATCAAAAGCCAGTGGTCAGTTCGGTCAATCAGCTGATGTCTTCACGATATTGCAAAAATTATGGTTAGGCGTGCTGAGTGTCCCGTTCGGGGTGATCTGAAGAACCGACGCCAGGTCCAGACATCATTTATGAAAGGGCATGTTGAATAAATGTCTTTCTCGGTTTTAATTTTGGCTTTTTGGAAAAAGGGGGATGGGGATTGGAGGTCCCACAGGTACTTTTCAGAAAGGGAAGTGGGGTACCTATATCGAGAATCAAGTGCCTGTTGGTGTTGGTGGTCCGTACGTGCAATTGCACTACACTGGCAGTATTTGTTGAACAGAATGAGTGTGGCAATTCCATTTGAATTTGAAGTTGGTGTGTCCATGTGTATACATGTTCTAGTACTAGTACATGTAATTCTAGCAAATGTTGTTGGAATGAAATTACAAATGTAACTGCCAACCCTGTCTCTGTCGAGTCAAGTTATACCAGACTTTCAAGATAAGAGTTCATACATACGTTGTTTATGTTTGTCTTTTGTATTTTTATTGTGAGTTTTTTTCTTATGCAGTTCCTATTTACTTTGTGGCATGTAGCTATGTTTTTCGGCCATTGTAGGTGTTTCCTGTTATCTTTTTTATTCCAAATACATGTAGTAGTTGAAGATGGAAATTAAATCAGTGCCTCAATATAATTAGAATACTTTATTTGTTGAAGTATGTCATACATCAATGCAGTAGAAAACAATGAACCGATTCAGAAAATCAACTTCGGTCCGTCCTCGTTAATGATGCTGCACAAGCTCAGCGTTCTCGTAATATACTCTTTGAACAATCATTAACATTCAGTAACATTCAGAACAATGACCATCCCATAATCATAATGCCTTTGGAAGCTTTTCATTTTTGAATCAGTGGATTAACCTTAGGTATACGTACCTGGTTGCTACAAAAAAGATAGAAAATCGTTCACCCCTAGGACATCAGTGATTAATTGATTTGTGTGTTCACAATTCGGCTGTATGTATTTTTTTTAGAAGAAGAACTCGAAAGTCCTTTTTAAGCATAGCAGTTGCGCATTTTTAAAAAAAAATATTGGATGTCATTGAGATAATTTGGAGTACCTACTAGGATCATAGGTCTTTTTTTTTGGCGGATTAAAATTTTCGCAGATTTGAGTGGAAAAAGTATGCCAAAAATTTAAGCGTTTTGAATTTTCATTGATTATCAAAAGTCTAATATATATCATAAGAATATATGATTTTTGCGATTTTATTGTATCCGCGAAAATAAAACCCCCGCAAAAATTACCCGCTAAAACGGTATTCAAGATACTGAAAAAAAGTTGAGTTTCTGAATGATCTTGTACATTGAAATAATAAAAAAAAAATAAAAAGCTGGCCAACTGACTTACTAGTAGATGTAACTAGTATACATGACCTACATGTATATGAAATATAACCTTAAACTTTCTTTTATTTGCTTTGCCTTTGTTTTGATTTTAATGGGTTTTTTTTGTTTGTTTGTTTGTTTGTTTTTTTTTTTTTT
>MJUU01003645.1:0-21043 GCA_002080025.1 Modiolus philippinarum | reverse complement strand
TTTTTTTTTTTTTTTTTTTTTTTTTTTTTTTTGTTTGTTTTTTTTGTTTTTTGTTTTTTTTTGTTTCTTACATTGTATATGAATATTTTGTCTTTATAAATTTTCTATTGCAACCAGTTTCCACCAAGTTTGGTTGCAGTTGTAATGAGGAATTATCCATTTGACTGTCAACGAGACAGATTTTAGTAGAAATAATTTAACAGAAAACTTTTCTTTAAATACATTTTTGGATTAAAAAAATTAAAACAAAATAAATTGGGGAAAAAAATTAAAAAATCTGAATGCTCATCAGACTTTAAAAAATTAGGGTGAGTGGGCAAGTTTTATTTTTTATCAATTAATTTTGAGAAATATTATAAATATTTTTTTAAAGAAAACGACGATAAATGAGCAAAAATTAAATATTTGAATTTATTTTGAAGAGAATTTAAGATAATTTATTATGGTCATTATAAAGGATGACAAATATGTGACATGAACCCATTACCCACTGTTATTAAGGTTGACAATTTAAATAAATGATGAAATGAATATATTGAGTATTTCAAGTTTTCAACAGGTCATACAAGATTTTTATCTCGCCTGCAACGAAAGTCCAGGAAAGCGAGACATAGGCGTGCAAAGTATGGCGACGGCGTTAACTTTTACTAAATACAGGATATTTTGAAAACCGTTTAATGTAGGAACATAATATTTGGTCCAGTGGTAGTACTAATCAAGTGCTACCTGCAGACAGACATAACATCATGTGACCTTGACCTCAATTGCACAGTCCATTGACCATATTAAGTTTTTCTGCTTAAGTCCATTTCTCAATACATAGAAGTGGTAGGTTGATAATATTTGGTGTGTAGGTTGGTCTTGGGTATGTATATCAGTGTGGCAGGTTACTTTTGTCCTTGACCTCAATTTCACGGTCTAGTGGCCACGTTAAGTTTCTCTACTTAAGTCCATTTCTCAATATCTAGAAGTGGAGGTTGATAATATTTGGTTTGTAGGTTGGTCTTGGGTAGTACATGTCAGTCTGGTAGGTGACTTTAGTCCTTGGCCTCAATTTCACTGTCTAGTGGCCACGTTAAGTTTTTCTGCTTAAGTCCATTTCTCAATAACTAGAAGTGTTAGGTAGATAATATTTGGTATGTAGGTTGGTTCTGGGTAGTACATGCTAGTCTGGCAGAGGAATTTTGTCCTTGACCTCAATTTCACAGTTTAGTGGCCACCTTAAGTCCATTTCTCAATATGATAATATGTGGTATGTAGGTTGGTCTTGGGTAGTACATGTCAGTCTGGTAGGGGAATTTTGTCCTTGACCTCAATTTCACGGTCTAGTGGCCATGTCAAATTTTTCTGCTTAAGTCCATTTCTCAATAAATAAAAGTGGTAGGTTGGTTATATTTGGTGTGTAGGTTGGTCTTGGGTAGTACATGTCAGTCTGGCAGATGACTTTTGTCCTTGACCTCAATGTCATGGTCTAGTGGCCACAAAATTTTCTCTGCTTAAGTCCATTTCTCAATAACTAGAAGTGGTACAAAAATGTAGGTTGATAATATTTGGTACATGTACGTAGGTTGGTCTTGGGCAGTACAAAGTACATGTCAGTCTGGCAGGTGACTTTTGTTCTTGACCTCATTTTCATGGTCCAATGAGCATGTTTTGTTTTCTGATTAGTTCACTTAGATTTCACATCAATTAAGAGGCCAAGCAGGGACGGGTCCTCACTTGTTTAATGCCCCAGCAGGTTCAATTTTCATAAATGCACATGTAGATACTAGTAAATGTAAGTTACTTGTATATCCATATATTGAATATAGGACATTTTGATTTTGATACAGACTTTATGATGACCAGTATCAAGTGAAACCGTTAGGGTGAGCTTGATGCATTACGCCGTGATAAAGTCCGTATCAAAAACAAAATGTCCTATTTCTTTTATCGGTAATGCACAAAATGATAAATAAACTCTATAAGCACATTTAATCTATTGTTTATTGCAATAATTTGTAGGCATTCTTCATTCAACATAGTACGGGTATGAACACAAATAGTATCAAAACATGATGCCAGCATAGCAACCCTCACCTGACACCTTGACAGTGACCTGATATTTCGGTGATAATAACCGATAAATACATGTACATGCCATAATTTGCACAAGCCACAGTTATAATGAAACCATTGTACAATTTGGACTTCTTTTACTTAGGCCATTGTTTTTATATTTTAAGTTTTACGAAAATTTCAGACAATGATCACTGGATCTCAAAGGATCATTTCATTTTTTTCATAAATCAGAGCTAATCAAGATTGTGATGACTAGGTTTTTTGAAGATGGTCTCTAAAGTTATTAATTAATTAAATAATGTTTGAAATAAATAAATAAGAATTAAAGTACAACTAAAAACTGATTTAGAGCACAAAGTAATATTTTTTAAATCAGGTATGCATATTTTTATTTTTTCTACATAAAAAAAATACAGGGTCAGAGGGGATAAAAAATAAAAATTTAGCAATTTTCAATTTTATTTTTTTTTCCAATTTGCCAAAATTTGGGGTAGGTCTGAGTCGTAAAACTAAAGAACATACTACAATGTAAATGCTCATGTGAGGCAGTGTGTTCTGAGCCTTCCCATATCCCTTGATAATCTGAGTATTTAGGGTTTTATTGTCTCGTCCGCGACAAAAGTCACAGAAAGTGAGACATAGGTCATGCACAGGGGCATAAACACAAGATATTATATTGAACCCTTTGATGTAGGACCTTTATATTTGGTCAATAAGATGTAGGTCATTTCAGTATTATGTCAACAGATTTGTCGTAGGGAGGGATCACAGGATTTCAAAATATGTAAAATCTTTATTTTTCATCGGATTTCAATAATAATGTTTTCTTTTGATTCCTCTTGTTGTGAGCATTCACTAGTTTGTCAACAGATTTGAAGTTTCCAAGCTATTAGGGGTCAAAGGGGCCAAAATACAATTAAAGTGTTAATTTTTTTCATCAATTCGTTTGGATTTTTTCTTTGGATTCTTCTTGATGAAAGCTTTCAGTAGTTGAAGACCTTCAGGCGACATCAAGATGTAGACAGGAATAAAAGCCCTGTCCTTGATAAACTGGAGTTTTCTATGTATCGTGTGCGTTTTGTCACATGTACATTCACTCCATATCCTTTTATTTTTCCTATTTCAGTAATACAGCAACAAATTTTGCATAACTCTAAATGATTTTGAGCTTAAAGGGATCAAAAGGGCCATTTGTATGCCCCCAGTTTGTGTCCAGCTAATTATTGTGTTCACATTCACTTTAACCACATGTGCACTTGTTCATATTTCAGTAGTCCAAATTCTGCTGTCGTAGCGTAGCCTTTTATTAGATTTTCGATTTTAGAATTTTAATTTTTCTGCCTTTTTGTTTCATTATTTCGTTTACTCATGTATTCAACAATCAAATTTAATTATTCTCTTTTTTAATTTTTTTTTTTTTCAGTTCAACATGTTCAATACTAGCCAGGTGAAAGTCATCATACATGTGTAATGTTTCATATCCAGAACAGCATGATGGCTATTAGGCAGTTTGCAGGGTCCAAATATTGATGGCTGTAGATCATATGTAGAATTTCACTGTTAAAAATAGACTTCAAGACAACTAGAGAAGTCGGATTCAATAAATCCTTGTCAAAAAGCAATTTGATTCATTGGCTTGGACATGTACAGTTGCACATGAAGATTGAAAACACTTGTATTTAATATTACAAAATCTTAATTGGAGTGTAATTTCATGTATGAAGTGTTTCATGAAGATTTTGTACGTTTCAAAAATCAATTAAAGGAGCTGTATTTAATGAAAATCTCTGTGGCCATGGGTAGACTGAAACTTTCACACGCAACAGTGGAAGGCGTGCAGTTAGACACACTACAGTGTTACCTACTAGTACTAGAATCCTAAATAATGAAATCAAAGTTTTGAAAAATTAAGAAATTCTCTTACCACTCTGCGGTGAACTTGTTGAAAATCTAGAAAATATAGGAGCAGGAATTATTCAGCATGTTCAGATGATATTCATATTCATAGGTACAATGTAAAATTCAACTGTTTAGATCTCATAGCAGTTTTCTGCAGAAATATTTATTCACAAGTACATTTCGCACAAGGAGAAATTTTTTAATTGGACTTAACTTGAAGGAAAAAGTCCTAGATGTTTAGTTTGTGTACATGACATGTTTTTTTTTTGTTTTTTTGTTTTGTTTTTTTTTTGTTTTTTTTTTTTTTTTTTTTTTTTTTTTGTTTTTTGTTTTTTGTATAGATAAATTAAAATCAACTTGAAGTTTCCATCAATTAGGCCATTAATTCATTGTCTCAAGTTCAACTGTGATAAAAAGTACGGTCTGTCACACAGTGTTTCAGTTACAAAACACTCAGGTCTGACATATTTTACAGTGTTAACACATGCAAATGTCTGTGAAAACACCAGCAAACTTCCTGTTTTATTAATTACATAGAAATACTGTTTATCGGCAATTCATAAATGTCAGTGTAAACACCAGCATTTCACCAGCAATTGTCAGTGTTTTCACTTACGTCAGACCTTGGTGTGTTGTAACTGAAACACTCTGTGTGTACTGTATATGGAAATTATTTAAGGAAATTGTCAGTAGATCAGCTTTAGTTAAGTGATTGGAATATATGAATAAGTGATCATGATCAATGCTTATTTCAATTGAAGGACCATTACCACAAACTGACACTAGCAAATTGATTTTTTCATTGGGGGAGGTGGTTTGGGATGATTTATGATGAGAGCAGTTGTGTATGCTTTTTAAAGCTATACATCCCTCAGAGAGGACACACTTTGATCTTTTTGTTCACTCTACTAGTACATGTTTATTACAGTATGCCCAAAGTTGGGAGACTGATTTGCATGTTATTTATAGATTTCTTGCAAAAAAGTTCATTCAGAATGCTTCTGCATTTTATTCTCAGCTTCAAAATTTTGACAGTTCCTTCATTGACAAATCAGGGGTTTTTAATTATGAGCCAATGGCTTGATAGGTGGAAATGATTTGAAATTTGGTCAGAAGCTTGGAAATGATGAGTTGTATCGTGGCAGCAATTTTAAATTTGTTGGTGTCAACTTCCTGTTTACTGATCATCATGATTTTTTGTCTCGCCCGCGATGAAAGTCGCGGAAAGCGAGACATAGGCGTGCAAAGTATGACTTCGACGGCGTTAACTTTTACTATATACAGGATATTTTGAAAACCCTTTGATGTAGGAACATCATATTTGGTCCAGTGTAAGTACTAATCAAGTGCTACCTGACGGACATAAAATCATGTGACCTTGACCTCTATTTCACGGTCCAGTGACCACGTTAAGTTTCTCTGATTAGATCCATATCTCAATAACTATAAGTGGTAGGTTAATGATATTTGGTATATAGGTTGGTCTTGAGTAGTACATGTCAGTCTGGCATATGCCTTTTGTCCTTGACCTCAATTTCACGGTCTAGTGACCACGTTAAGTTTTTCTGATTAGATCCATATCTCAATAACTGTAAGTGGTAGGTCAATGATATTTGGTATATAGGTTGTTCTTGAGTAGTACATGTCAGTCTGGCAGATGACTTTTGTCCTTGACCTCAATTTCACGGTCTAGTGACCACGTTAAGTTTCTCTGATTAGATCCATATCTCAATAACTGTTGGTGGTAGGTCAATGATATTTGGTATATAGGTTGGTCTTGAGTAGTACATGTCAGTCTGGCATATGACTTTTGTCTTTGACCTCAATTTCACGGTCTAATGAAAACGTTAAGTTTCTCTGATTAGATCCATACCTCAATCACTGTAAGTGGTAGGTCAATGTATTTGGTATATAGGTTGGTCTTGATTAGTACATGTCAGTCTGGCATATGACTTTTGTCCTTGACCTCAATTTCACGGTCTAGTGACCACGTTAAGTTTCTATGATTAAGTCCATTTCTCAATAACTATTAGTGGTAGGTCAATGATATATGGTATGTAGGGAAGTCTAGGTAGTACATGTCAGTCTGGCATATGGCTTTCGTCTGTGATCTCAATTTCACGGTCCAGTGAGCATGTTAAGTTTTTGTGATTAGGTCATTTTCTCAGTAATTATAAGTGGTAGGTGAATGATATTTGGTATATAGGTTGGTTTTGAGTAGTATATGGGAGTCTGCTATACGGCTTTTGTCTGTGACCTCAATTTTTACGGTCTAATGGACATGTTAAGTTTTTTGTTTTTAGTTTAGTTTCTCAGTAATTATAAGTGGTAGGTCAATGATACATGGTATGTAGGTTGGTCTTAGGGAGTTCATGACAGTCTGTCATATGGATTTTGTCCTTGACTTCAATTTCACGGTCTAGTGAGTCAATGATATTTGATGTATATGTTGGTCTTGCATAGTACATGACAGTCTGCTATATGGCTTTTGTCTGTGACCTCTCAATTTGATGGTCCAGTGATCATGTTAAGTTTCCTAGTATCTATTAATGTAAGTTCAATAATATTTGGCATGTGGGTTTGTCTGAGATGGAAGATGACAGCCTGCTATTTGGCTTTAGTCCTCGACCTCATTTTCATGGTCTAGTTAACATGTTTGGTTCTTCAGTATCTATCAGTGGTAGGTCATTTATATTTGGAATTATGGTTTTGGGTGATATATGACAGTCTGCTTTATTGCTTTTGTCAGTTAATCTAATTTCACAGTCTAGTGAACATGTTAAGTTTTCTGATTTAGGCAGTTTGAGTTTTCACATCAATTTTGCGATCAAGCAGGGACGGGCGAGACATCAATTTGGGTCACTTGTTATTTAATTTTTTTTTACAATTATCCAAATTTTCGTCGAAGATTTCTTGGCTTCTACTGAAGAGAATAATTTGAAATTTGGTCCTAAGCTTGGTAATAAGGGACCAATCATTTAACCTGAAGGGGGGGTATGTTTTTTTTCTGAACAGAAAATTTTTTTCGTGCTTCGTGCGAAAAAATTTATTTATTTATTGCACGTGTGTCAACAAAATATTTTTTTTTCAAAATTAACATTATTTTTTTGGGCAAAAAGCCTTCCTCAGAAATTTTTTTTCATCACTTTGGCAGCCAAAATATTTTTCACATAATATCAGCTCCAAAATAGTTGTTTTAGAAAAAATCCATAGCCCCCCCCCCCCCAAGTTAAATGGTCGGTCCCTAATGAGTTGTATTGTGTAACAATTTTCAATTTGCCGGTTGACTTCTGCCTATTATTTTAAACTACTCACTTAATTTTATTCAAAGATTTCTTCTCGTGTATCAGTGGGAATTATTTCAAATTTGGTCTGAAGCTTTCCAAGAAATCACTTTGTCCAGCAAATTACTGAATCAGCACATTACTGTGTCAACAGAATTTAAATCCACACTTATCTCAATTTTTTGATTGAAATAATGCAATCCCCTTCTGACAATGCCAGTTTCTACATGTTCTTGTTTGAAGGTTGATATTTGATTCTAAATTTTTATGCCCCGCCACGAAGTGGAAGGGGCATATAGATTTACCCTTTTTCGTCCGTCCGTACGTCCCGATGTTAAATTTTGCGTTTAGGTCCATATTTTGGTAACCATTTGTAATATTTTAATACTATTGCATCAGTATATGTACCTTGGCTAGTACTACAAGATTCATTAACAATTAGGGATCCATGACCTATATTTTACAGTTGAGTGACTTTTGTTAAATTTTGTGTTTAAGTCAATTTCTCAACAACTACACATTATACAACAATAATGTTTCATCAAATTAATTGCCTTGATGAGTACTACTAAACTCATTGAGAATGAAGAGGCTTTGACCTATATTTTACGCTTGAGTGACTTTTGTTAAATTTTGTGTTTAAGTCCATTTCTCATGAACTACAACTCATACTACAATGATGTTTCATCAAATTAATCACCTTGATGAGTACTACCCAAATCATCAAGAGTTAAGTGGCTTTTACCTATATTTTACGCTTGAGTGACTTTTGTTAAATTCTACGTTCAAGTCCATTTCTCAACAATTAAACACGATATCACTATGGTGTTGCATCGAATAAATCACCTTGATGGGTGCAATCCAAATCAAGGACAATTTACTGTCTTTGACCTACATTTTACGCTTGAGTGCCTTTTGGTAAATTTTGTGTTTTAAGTCCATTTCTAAACAACTACACAACATCACATTATGATGTTTCATGAAATGACTCATTTTAGTGAAAACTACCATATTCTTAGATAATTCGTTGACTTTGATCTACATGTTTTATAACCTGACCAATATTTTATGTCTCGGTGACATTTTTGTTTCATCCTGTACTAAAGAAATATATCATGAATAATCATCTGTTACAGTACTTCTTGATGATTCTATCCCAATTCAGTGACAGAGAACTAAATTCCATTGATGAGTGGCTAAGGTTATCTATTGCGATAAATTTGTCGGCGGGCATCCGTGTTTTATAAACACATTTTGTAGTCTAATTTAGAACAAAAACAATAAATCGCCATGAAAAAATTGAGGAATTCTTTCAAGGTAATGTTACATGTACACAATGTTGGTGCAAAAAGGGTCACTACATGTACACTGTACAAGTATTTAGATATGTGTAAAAAAAATTATATAATCTTTTCACACATTCACAAAACCAACACAAAATAAACAAATCAAAAAACAAACTCAAGTCCAATTTAAGTGATAAATGGGTGACAATAACCACTTTTTAGCCCTTTTTTATACGACGGCACAAATTTTTAGGTCGTATAATGGTATGGCGCTGTCGTCGTCATCGTCTGTTAGTTCTAGATGATCAATCCTTACCAAATTTTAACACAATGTTCCTTGGCACAAAAGGAAGGCTTGGATATGTTTTTGATATTGTGGCCCCTCCCATTTTCAAAAAGGGACAAATTGGGTGTTTTCATATATTTGGCTTTAGAATCTTTATTATTTATCAGATTTTGATGGGGTTTCTTTCTGTGTACTCCTGAGAAAATTTCCACTCTGGCTATGTCAATGGATTTTACGCCGGATATAAATGGGACCCAAAAGGGGCAAATCTCAAAAATATTAATTTCTTACTTTTGTCCCTTTGAGATGCAATTTTGCAATGGGTTCCTAATGAAAAATTAACATAGTGCTTAACAATTAGATTTTTGATAATTTGTTTCTTTTCAGAGTGATAAAGGGCCAAAATTGCAAATGCGCATATCACCTAATTTTTTAATTTTTTAACAGATTTGGATGGGATATTTTTCTTTGGATTTTTCTTGCTGTAAGGTTTCAGTATTTAATCAACAGATTTAGCATATCTCTTACCCTTTTTAGCTGTTAGGTTCAAAGGGGCCAAACTGCAATTTTTCAAAAAAAAGTAAAATCTTTATTTGTCATCGGATTTCAATGGTATTTCTTTCTTTGGATTCCTCTGGTTGTAAGCTTTTGGATGTATGTCAACAGATATTGTGTATCTCTTACAGTTTCTGAGGTAAAAGGGGTCAAAGGTGCCAAAATTGCAATTTTTCAAAATGTGCAAAATCTTTATTTTTCGTCGGATTTCAATGGGATTTTTTTCTTTTGATTCCTCTTGTTGTAAGCTTTTGGTAGTATGTCAACAGATTTTGTGTAACTCTTACTGTTTATGAGCTTTAAGGGATTTAAAGGGCTAATTTTTATGTTCCTTAGTCCTACTTTGTGTCCAGTTAATTACTGTGTCAAGCTCTTTACTGTGTCCACATTAACTTTGAATACACTTGCTCAAATTTCACTGGTCGAAATGCTGCGGTCGTATTATGCTGCGCTCGGTGTAGCCTTTATTTAAAGATTGTGCCCCCTCTTTTAAACTTGTAGGCATGTACATGGAACAGGGTCTCGCTTCTTCAGCAGTAATCATGTGAACTTGGACTAAATACTAGTACTGAAAAAGTGGTTTTCGACTTTAATGCACCTACCTAACACACAGCTGAATTTTTTACATTTGTTAGGGATATGATAGTAGTTTCATTTTTGCCCGGTCGTAAGAAAATCGCACGGTGCAGTTTCTGCGCAGATGCTATTAAACACAGGGGTAATTAAAGTTTGTAAAAACACAGCAGTGCGGTTAAGATGTAAAGTGAACATCAAAATTTAATTTAAGGTCAATTCATTGTAACAATATTGAATAATATGTATATAGCGACATAAAAAATATTTTTTACTTTCAACACTCAGATATTCGTGATTTGAAATCACTCTTAAATTCATATGTGTATTGTTATAAATTTCAGTCTTATTATTTCAAAAAAACATCGTTTTAAATGCTGCTTCTGAATATTTGATCATACTGAGTAGTACAATGCTGATTTAACGTCTGCTATTGGATAAACAGTGAAAAAAGAATAAATTCGCATCTTGCATAGCAAGCTATTTTCCGCAATTTGTTTTCCGTCCCTAATTGGTTATTTACATATGTTTTAGAATTATATATGCTTCTGTTATCTACCTTATTATATGAACTGGTGTTGAATATTCTTTTTGATTTGTATTTTCTTATTATTTATTCTATTGGCATCCACTTTATACAGTTTTCAGTCGATATTTAGTTGTTTTATGGAATATTGATATTTTGCTTTTTAACTGAGTTTACTAAACTAAAAACCTTTGTACGGGTCCG
The DNA here is from genome assembly GCA_002080025.1 of Modiolus philippinarum. Classification (NCBI taxonomy): domain Eukaryota; kingdom Metazoa; phylum Mollusca; class Bivalvia; order Mytilida; family Modiolidae; genus Modiolus; species Modiolus philippinarum. The sequence continues at coordinate 10,369 of MJUU01003645.1, read as the reverse complement.
ACTCTGCAAAATTTCCGTAAAATGTCCCAAATAGACAGTCCTATAAAATTAGCACCCTCTTCTGCAAAAAAGCACAAACCCATCGTTGCATTCTCTGTCAATTGGTCAAAACAAAACAAATTTGTATTCAACAGAGAAAGGTAGCTCTACGTTTTTTCTGGCACTTAATCAACGGAAGGGTGAAGTGTATAGAAAGCTTGCTGACGAGTACAACAATATTGAAAATGCTCAAATGGAAAATTTAAGATACCATAAAAGTTGCTATAAAACATTTACTAGCAAGCAAAATTTGTCCGGGAAATCACATCCTGAAACTATTTGTCAAACCAAGTCATCTTTAGATGAATCAAACCATAATAACAAGATCTAAAGTTAATGAGATTGATTGGTCAGTTTGTATATTTTGTAGACGCCAAGCTTAAAAAAACGGGACAAAAAGTTACACAAGGTATCAGCTGAAGAAAGGTGTAAAGGTTTAAAACATGGACAGGGCGCACATCTGATAATGAAATGAACAATGAGAAAATGCATAAAATCTGACTTGTCTCATGAATTAGAAATTGAGGTTTGTTCCTTATGCACACTCCCACACTTTGACTCCTTAGCTGATGGTATGGGCTTGTTTTAAATGACATTTTCTTGACATCAATTGATTGCTTTGTACAATCAACTGATGTCAAGAAAATGTCAAATTTTGGAGAATTTGGTGTTTTTTACGTAAATACAGCTGCAAGAACTCTTCAAATATGCATCAGTAGTTGTCGATGTTTATGACAGGTATGATTTACAGGACTTATCAAATCAGTTGAACGCGGGTGACGATCTGGACAAAATGCTGATCATAGAGTCTATCATGTTAATGATGGAACCCAATACCTGACTGGAAAAAAGTTTCTAGCTAAAACCAAAAACAAGCAGTCGATAATGTCCTTCTTTGGAAACTTCTTAACTCAGTATTTGAGAACCCAGTCACCACTTTCAGATGGTCAAACATTTTATCTTGCATGATCCATCCAAAATCCAGAGATGGTCAAAGTGTTTGAGCATGATCAAGCGACCGACTGTGCATGTCTGTTTAGTACGCATGAAGAAACAGACACTCGTGTAATTTTACATGCTCTTTATGCAGATGAGCAATTCAAGAGTCAAAATGTTAGAGAGAGAACAGTTATCAAATGATCTGATACTGATGTGTTAGTGTTATGTATCCATTATTATCCACGTATGCAAAACACTGCCCAACTTTGGCTTTTTATTGGTAGAGTTACAAGTTGTAAAGATGGCAGCAGATACATTCCCATCCACGAGCTTTGTAGGTCTTTGTCAAGTGTTACCTGTTAAATTCTTCCAGCTGTGCAGCTCTTATTGGGTGTGACACTACATCAGCCTTTTTGGGGGTAGGAAAAAAGTCGGCTATAAAGCTGTTAAAATCGTGTTCTACTGAATATAGTAATCTTTTCTCATTAGAAAATGCCGATATTGTAACCGGTAAAAGTTTGGCAGGAAACTTGTTGCGAAATTGTACGACTCCTAATCAGAATTCAAAAGTTCTCATACTGATTTGAATAAGCTCAGAGTCCGACTTGCTACAAACAAAGATTGTTCCCTTGTTCGTCTCCCTCCTAGCGAATCTGCTTTTACACAGCACGTGCTAAGGTGTTGTCTTCAAACACCGGTATGAATGAAATCTCATGAAGCCAGACCTCCAGTAGTATGCCCATATGAGTTTGGTTGGCAGAAAGGGAACAACGGTCCAGCATCTGTACTTTTCAATGGTCTTATGTCATCTGATTTCCTCCAAGATCTCATTTGCACATGTAAAAGCCGAAAAAATATGCAGCAAGATGCGTGCATGCTTCGAACAAAACCTATCTTGTACAGAGTTGTGTCCATGCCAGGGAAGTGATCTTTGTTCGAATTCATTGACAAATCAACAAGGTCCTGGTTGATGACGATGACGCGGAGACATTATGGAAATTGAACAATATCTTAACGTTGTAAATATGTGATTAAATCACATTCAGATGCAAAATAGCATAAAAATATTGTATATATAATGTACACCTGCGGTGTTTACTTTGGAAATAGTCATTAAACAAAACTAAAATGATAAAAAAATTTTTTTTTAAATGAAAAAATATCAAAATATCAACAAAAAAAAATGAAATAAATAAAATATATAAAAATGAAATATATGTGTATATAAGATATTTAATTTGCCAGACAGTTTCTGACCTTGTCGCGGTTGGTAGGCTTTATACAAACAGGAAACCAAAGTAAAACAGATGATATGTTGGAAAACGTAAGAAACAGTCATATAATATGCCGCTATATTTTCATCTTACGACCCTGTCAAAATGTCCTTATAGTTTAACTTTTCAGAAAACACGTGGTGGCATAATATGTTCGACCCAAATTGTATGTCCAAATGTCAAGGTCATTTGAAATTAGTTTTTTACTTCATATTCACATGTATTGGCTATAGCCAAGTTTAACATGAATTTTATGCCATTAATAAGTCTGATTTTCTGTTAATTTATGATATCATCATAAGAAATTGATTCAGCTGTCCATTCATCAAGGTATTTTCTGTCTTTAATCATGAAAATAAGAAAAAAAACAGAGAAATGTTACCAACAGTGGATTTTTCACTTTCGCAAATGGTTGACCTTTGACCCAAATTTGCATAAAACTGCACCATATCTCACTTTTACGACCGACATTTCTAGAATCTACACATTTCAAGCTTTTCATTGATATATAATATAGCCGTGTGTTAGGTGGGTGCATTAAAAATGAAATCACTCACCTAATTGTATGGTCCACCACTATAAAAAAAAATCAGCACAAGAACCATAAGAGCTACATGTTCATTTTGTTGCACACTATGTATGGGTCTGCAGCTACTAGTACCTTGAATAATAAAACAGTTCAAACTATTTTTTAGACAGTGAGAATGTGAAACATGTAGTAAATACAGTCTTTTATGTAATACTCATATACAATCCCCTAGCTAATCTTTTTGGGAGAGATCCTCTCAAGCAGGAAGCATAACAAAAAAAAGACATCTTTGGCTTCAAATCCCAAAAAAGATTAGCAACTCCCACCACCCTGCAAGATCTGCAAGCACAATTGTCAGAATTAGCATTGCCAGTTTTGTCCTGAGGTGTGTTATTTCAAATGGAATATACATTCAATATGAACTGGAAAGACACGCAAGTGTGAATAGATCTTAATATGTTTGAAATGTCTCTGTACCGCTTGTGGCTACTGACGTACATGTACACTCAAGTTAAATTAACAATGTTTAGGATATGGTCATTTTGGAGTAAATGCACATGAGACAAACTCTCTACAAATACACGATTGAACGTAGCAACGGAGCAACGATTTTATTGTTGTTCCTCATCTTGAAATCACCACAAGGCCTTCAAAAATGGGCTATGCTCGTACATCATAGCAAGTTCAAGACTAGACGGCCCCTTCCCTAGCACCGGTTTGAGCAGAATATTCATTGCTAAATGTCGAGCAACGCTACATCCATATGTACGCGTATGTCTACTAGAGATATATATTTACTTGAAAGATCATGTGAAAAGCTACAGCCTAAAAAAAGAAAAAAAAATCTGCAGTCACGGTTGTTTGCTCTCGAACTGAATAATGCCCTCGTCAAAGAGTTGTGTCCCTTGTCAAAATCACGTCTGCGTTTTAATCCAGCTTCGATGAACCCCCTTTTCTTCATAATGACAATAAAATTACAAAATACAAGTTGTTAATAAACATTTGCTGACTTCTTTTGGGGATCAAATGAAAGGTCTATGGGCTTTCTTTAAAAATATCGATGGCCGTGTGTCACTGTTATTCAGCATTACACTTTAAATTGTGTAAAATGACGACCTGCGTCATCCTATGACCTCTACATAGAGAATTCGGACTTATTTCAGTTAGAGAACGATTACAGCCATTCAGCGGCCATTGATATTCAAAAAGATTGTGTAATAAGGTTTCGTTTAAGCCATAGATTTCTGAAAAATATTAGGTAGGGTAACTTGTATTTTGGCGTCAAATATCGGCCGCCAGGACCATCTCGACATTTTTTAATTTACAATGCGAGGTTATATCAGGTAAATGTTATATTTATATTTTTGAATACTCCAACCCTATATTCATGCAAAAGAATACCTTCCATATTCGCTATATTTTTTATTGTTTTTAGCCGCCGCAACAAAATCAGATATCGATCTACAAGCATAATCAACGGGGAATAACTCGTATAGTGCCTTAACACACCTGCGTTTTAAAACCAATTCTGTCTGATAGTCATAGCTGTATTATAATAAAAAAAAATCTAGCCACCCTCAAAGGGCATGTGCGGAAAAAAATTAGGAGTATTATTAGATATTTAAGTATGCATCGTATAAATCATATAAAATTAATTGCTCCATGTGGCCTTTTTCAGGATCCACTTTTTTCAAGTTTTTAAGTAGGGGGAAAATGGACTTTTTTTATACTTAATCTTTATAAATTCGACCCCCTTTTTTAACGCATGCATTCACATGATTTACGTATATTGTAAAAGAATGTATCTGTCATTAAAAATTTATAATAATATTTCATTTCTAAAAATATCTTATCGTAGTATTTAAGATCGATTCAAGCGTTTACACTGGCAGAAAGATCAGTTCAAAAAAAATCGATCTTTTAAAGTCTAGGTCTAGAGCTAGACTTTTTAAGTCCGCTTATTTCTGAATCGATTCAAATAAAGATCGATCATTCCCGTTTACACTCGCATAAAGAATAGGAATGTAGGAATAGCCAGAATGGTTGTATAAACAAGTAATTAAATGTGTGTATACTGTAAAAACAAAAGTTTAATTGGAAGTTTTAATGTGTTGGAATTACCTGTCCCATTTTTGTTGTATGTATGAAATTTTATTTTGTATGTAAATGTTTCATGTAAAAATACTTATGAATTTTAGACTTGCAAGTGTTTAGGTGTCATTTTACTTTTTTTACAAATAAAAAATAAGTTTTTTTTTCATAATTTTATTAGGATATTCAATATTCATGATATCACGATATCAATAAGTAATTGTTAATACACGCTTTATAAGTGCATAATTTTCAAGCACTAATAATATTATGAATAAATGAAAAAGCATTAAATAAAATTAAAGTACCTATGATTTGTTTTAAAAGAATGATACAATAAATACATAAATAAAACATACAAAGCACAACAGTTCAAGCACTTAGAAAAGGTTCACAAAACTACTCTAGATGCAAAAGATGTGAAGCATCACGAACTGAACTGGTGTGAGTTCCTGATTCTGTAGACAAGTCTTAAGTGTTGTCAGTCTGGAGTCGATCTCTTGGTATTTGCGTTTCCTTGGTACACGTTAACCACCGGCTTGGTACTGGAGCAAGGTGTAGGCATGGACGGCTTCTTCGTGCTTCAGTAGTTTCACCATGTTGAAGATGTTAGGATGCGGAGCATTCACCAGTTTCTTTAGTTTCCCGTGCCAGCCATCAAGATGGTTGGTAGTCCTTGGTCCCTCTGTTGGATGGTGGTTCCACAGGTCACGGTTTCCCTCTATCCAATAACTGGTAGCGTAGTCAGTAAAGGGTAGGGTTGGTATGTTGATATCGGTGTCTTCGGTGTAATCTAATGCATGGAACCAAACGTCTTCAACTGTGTCGGGTGGCAATAAGGGCAGTACAGCAGCACGTCTCACTAGGGTACGGATGTCGTTGTTGTCCTTGTATGGTACCTGCAAACCATGTTTCTGTGCGTCCCTCCAGATGCATTGTGTGTAGTGAAAGAAGCAGCCTTTGATGTTAATTCCTAAGATAGACAAAAAACATACATTAAAGTTTATTGCTTGATAAATTAAAAAATATAATAATTTACATTTATTAAAGCAAAATTGTTAATAATCATAATGGAAAATTCAAATTATCTTTATACATGATTAATTTGTTTTTGCCTCAGTGCTCTCTGATACATTAGAATTATAAATTCTGAAACATTTTATAATGGTTAGATTAAAATTCAACTGAAGAGACATCAGTTGTCGAAATGCTCATATGCAGTAACTAAATTGACAATAACTTCGGTATTTAGTTATTTATAAAGACATAACAAACGAGAAATATTATCATACCTGGGAAAACTTGGATTGCTGCATTTCTGATGGCTGCTTCGTAGTCAAGAAAGAGGGTAGTTGGTTGAAGTCTAATGTTGAAGTTCTGGCAAGTGTCTAGTAGTAGGGTCAGTAGTCTTGTGTAGACAGGTTGATCTTTTCCTGGTAGTAGACTGTACACGAGTGGAAACATTACGCCGTCAACCATGGCATGGAAGGTGTAGAGTTGGTAAAAAAGATTAGGACAAGCATAAAAAGTACCATCACCATACACTGTGTCTGCTGCGGCAAGATGGGTAAGATTCTGTTGAGTACTGAAGAGTAGTATGCGTCCATTGATGTTGTCGTCGGCGAGTAGGAATTGCTGTCCAGTAGTAGTCTCTGTCCATTCTCCTTGTAGTTGTAAGTCTGCTAGTGAAGTAGGTAGAGCAGGTAGTGTCTTGTGTCGCTGATTGTAGAACTGGTCTTTACATTAATGGAAGGTGGGTATCTGTTGTACTAGTTGTTGAGTGTCATCATTCCATTCTCTGTTGCGAAGCTTAACTAACTCTTCCTCATATATAGTGGGTATTGGTGTGAGTTCGTCTCTGGCTCTGTCTTTCATAGTTTGGAGTACGGTGTCAACTCTGAGTTTGGTTGGGTCTGGCTGGTGGTTGTGGTAACCGGCTATCTTTGTAGGTATACTGTTTAGAGTGTTGATGGTGGCACGACAGTCACGAGCAGAACACTGCCAGTAATTTCTGTCACCACGTCTAGTCTTTATGTGAAACTTGAACCCATTGTGTATCAGGTTCTGGTTCCCTAGTCTGTTGGTAGTAAAAGTAAAATCTAACTGTGCATTTGCCATCGTAAACTGAGAATGAATTCAATGTAATGTCTATGGGGGTTGGTGGGCGGCTACCCATAAAGGGTATTGCGCCCTAGGTACCAACAATGGTGTAATTATTTATAACGGCATAATTACACAGTTTCCTTTTGCTGAGTCTGAAACTACTATAGTTATATATATTTTTTTTTACCTTATTTTTTTATGTTTGTGGTGAGATGTATTAATTTAAATGTCGGAGAAGGAATCCAGTTGCTTCTGTCTCCAGTAAAGCCATGTCCTATATGAGAGAAGTTTGTATAGAGTAGAGATTTATTTTCAGTATTTTTTATTTTTTAAAGTATGTAGTATTAAGATTATGCTGGAACTGGGTCTAAATGAAATTACAGTAGAAAATAAACTTCATATAAAAATTGAAGTTTAACAAAAATTTGTCCTTAGGGCGGCGCATCCCTTTAAAACTTTAAACAGAAATTAATTTGGATTTAACAATTTAGTATGAGTTCTCAAAATACAGACGAATTTTGTCTGAAAGTATTTGGGTTGTTGCCCTTTGGTCTAAGTCCCGGCGGCGCTATTATCACGTTCCGGATGCTGACTGAACATGCTGACCAAACGACAACATGGCTTACCACTCGACCTAAAAAATAACACTTTATAGCCCAAATACTCCAGGTAAACCACGAAATAGGCCTATTTAGATGGTCCGCCCCTTGGATCAGAGTCTCCATGTGGGACCTCCCTATATTTTAATTAATATTACTTGTTATTTATATAATTTAAGGAAATAGGGGGGGCTGGAATTTATTATCCTATTTAAGTACAAAAATTTTATTATATAAAAAAATATGATATAGTCTGTAATACTCATACCTGTGTAATTTCCAATTCTAAAAGTAGCTATACTTATTAGTACTTAGTTGGTTATAATTAAATAAAAAATATAGCCATTTTCTTGCCCAATTTTGTTACACAGGCTGTGTGCACACAGTCTATAATAGTCCTCACATGGGGCTCTGCCCTAACTTTTAACTGTAGAAGGAGCTTGATAACTTATGAGTTCTTATTGTAGAACTACACTTATTTTTAGCTAAATTACCAGTTGAAAGTTTATTTGTTTCCTGAATCATATACAGATGTTCAATTATATCGGATACACAGAGCATCTGTGTAGAAGCATATTTACAGTTATTATATACTAATTGTGCTAAGAATATACTTAGTTTTCTAACATATAATTACTAAATAGTACTTATTAATTAATAAGTTGTCTATAATTGAGGAATTAAATGAACTGAGTTATGGATAATTCATTTTAGCATTAATCTAGCTCCATCTTACTGCAAATCATAAGATTAGACCCAGTCAACTAGTGGATTTAATTAAGTAACAAGAATTGTAAGGTTAAATTATGAATAATATTTCCACTAAAATAAATATATTATAATTTACTAGTTTATTAGTTATGATATAAACAAATTTTAATAATTCTTATCTCTCAAAATGATATAATGAAAATTGTAAATTGAATTATTAAATCGCAGGAATTGTCTCTCTTTAAGTGTAACTGGAATTGACAATAATTTTGGTGAGATTTTATTGAGAAATTGAAATGTTAAATATAATGAAGTATGATTTAATTGCAATTTATAAAAGACCTGTAAGAAAAAGTCATCTTGATATGCCGGTTTGTATGAAATTCTGAATTGTATTGCTACTATCCCGTCTTGCCAGAAGAGGAGGGGGTGAGTCTTTTATTTTTATATATTGTTACATATTAGTTTTACCAGGTCATTTTTTTTTCTTTTTTTAAGGTATTTCGGGCAAAAGGGGGGCTTTACAAAAACAACTTAAATAACAAAAAGTGTGGTCAAGGGGCGGGGCTTATCTCGCCCTTTATTATTTATTTTAACAACCAATGATTTCTGTGTCTATGTTCACCAGGTGTTGGTATTCAGATCTACTGTCTTCATTGGCGATTTTCGTATCTTCAGGTCTTTTATCTTCAAGTTGGTCTCTCTGGCAATATTCATGACATCTCTAACTCTCTGTTGACTGTACACATAATTCACGTTGTCCCGTACATCAAACCAATGATCGTGGCTACGTTTGATGTTAAGGTACAGCTTTTCATCCTTTTCTCTGCTGACTTGTGTGTAGGGTTTCAGATTAGTTTCATCTACTAGTATGAAACGATCTGATTCTTCTACTTCAAATATGTACATCTTCTGTGGAAGGTCGTATGTTACTTTCTCTATCTTCGTTCTATGTCTTCTCTTCCTATCCACCGTCTTGTAATCGTTTTCCTGTCCAACAGAGGCTGCAAGGTTCTCATAGTCATCTGTGACGGCGGAACTTTCAGGCGCTGTTACTGCAGGCGGTGGTGCTGATGTCCGTACGGTCTCAGAGTTAGTCGGTGATTCCATATCTTCCTCTGGTACCATGGATAGAGCGGTGATATCTTCCAGCTCCTCTGGTGGTTTAGTGTCTGAAATGTCCAGTGTAGCGGGTGCTTCCAAATCTACATTAGACTGGGCAGACTTCTTGGCAAGGAAGGCTCGCAATCTGCGGTTATTCCTTTCGGACCGTGCCCTCGATGACCTTTTCTTCTTCCTAGGTACATGTCTTTCCTCTGGTTCCTCAACTGGCTTGGGTCTCCATTTAATCGTCAACTTGTAACGTCCATTATTGGCTATCAAAAACCAATCGGCGGTTTGTCCTTCAAGGAGATGTAAAATAGAGAAGATATCTCCAGTCAGTAAGGGCTGTTGTTGGCAGGATTCGCTATCAACATCAGTCATTTCGAGTTATGTCGCAATGCGGTATTTCGCCATCTTGACACGTGACATGTTTGTTTATACGACGGCTGACAGTATATTTATGTTTATCGCTTGTGATTCAAACAATAAGTGAAGTTTTACCAGGTCAGGTGTAAATATATATGTAATAATATGAATTCAATCACAGAAATCAGCATATTTATAAGAAATATATGGCTTGCACTACTTAAATGAACAAATCTCACCAACTGGTGAGCTTGGACATGTCATATTTTAATCACTTTCATCATTTATAATTGATTATGAATTAATTAATATTATAAGAAGTTTCATAAACATGTATCAAAAATTTCCCAAGCTTGTATTATAGACTATAATTGAATCTTATTTATTGCTTCTAAATTAATGTATATAAACATTTTCAGAATCTGTATTTTTAAAATATGTAAAAAAAAATTATAAACTTTTAAAGGTTCAATTTTCAGTCTATATGTTTTTTTTTCCAATATTTAAACATTTTAAGTCAATTTTTTATTATTATTTTATTTATTTATTTATTACCATGAAAAAAAAGTTATAAATTTGGCAAAAAAAAGCATTTCTCTAAAACACAATGTTTA
>MJUU01003644.1:40508-53965 GCA_002080025.1 Modiolus philippinarum | reverse complement strand
AATATGTATTGGTATTTTATTGATTGATTCAATTTCAGATATTTTATAGATATCTATCGATAAAATAAAAAAAAAGATCATATAATCATTAAAAAAATAGGTCTTTTTATAATGGAATGAAGTCAAGTTCCACTGGAAAATCATTTTCTTGTCGTGACACTTTGTTCTATTTATATATTCATGACTCCAACATGTTACATCCTGACGCAACTCCCAGTCACAGTACTTCAAGCCCTTTGATTATTGCAGTTATCGATCCTGGATGGCTGGAAGTATATTTCCGGGGTAGCAGACGCTTGTTGTTTTGACGAATTTTCTCAATCATTTGAGCATTATGTTATTGAAAAGCATAATGCCATTTTATTTGGAAAGTTTTTGGTCAAATAGAAATCTATACGTCAGTATATAACAAGATGCAGTCCCCAAACAGGAGTCAAAATTTGGGACAAAGGAGTGAGCATTGTCGAGGTAAGACTTCATATTTTGTTTGAATTTCCTGTAAATGGATTGTATGGATACGTTCGATGAATAAATGCCAGTCCTGAACGTATGCAATATATAGTAACTTGTCGTCGCATTGTCAATGAATCATGCAATCTTTTATTCAGCAGTGAAAACAACCGTCTCGAAGTAACTACATAGCTGCATTTAGTTTGCTGACAAAACTTTCCCTGGCGCCTTTTCTATACTGCATGACTGTGTATTAGTTGTAATTTAGCGCATAAACAAATACTCAAAATTCTTGCGTAACGATATTGATCCGCTTTATCGTTGTCATGGTTGCATATATTCATTCGTAATTTCTCGGTTATTATCATGACCCTTTTCGATGCAGTGGAATTCCGAATGGATTTATATGTCTTTAGTTTCGTACCAGAATTCCCCAGTAAAACTGTTTTTATTCTGTTTTCTTCATTTCGATTTTACCATCAACATGTTTGAATGGCCATCAAGCAACGTATTCATATGCTTTATTTTTTACACATATTTTAGAAATCTTCTCTGAAAGATTAATGTGTCCATTTGCGTAGATTTCCAAGAACGATAACTCTCGACGCAGGGATTTTTTCAACTCATAGTATTGGGAACAAAATTGCAGTTTCCAAAATATATGGAAGCTTCGCTTCCTATTAAGGTAACTGACATACTATATTCGTTAATGGCATCCAATATAAGTATGACATAAGATAATTGGAACTTAATCTATAGTCATTTTAGAAAGAGCAAAGGGCTTTGGTGGCTGAGGGGTTAAGGGAGTAAGTTTACCTGTACAATTACTGTAGATTGTCATCTCTCAGAGGTGAGTTTATGCCCTGCTTTGTAAACCACAAAAAATTGTGCACTTGACTTGCAACCAAACATGAAATAGTATGTCATTTTCCTGTCAAAGGTTAATGGTTGAAATATCCCAGATCTACCTCATACATATTTCTCTATTCTTGGAGAATACAAATAGTAAATATATAATATGTATGTGCTAAATATTCTTTTTGTATTATTATAAGAAACAATACATATGTATACTAGTACATACTTAAATAATTTGATGGAATTTTATTTAATTTTACAGATAATTATTTCAACTTTTTTGCTTTTATTATTCAGAAAGTAAGTGATGACAAGATTGAGATCTCAGATGAGGAGGAGGAGGTGATGGAGGAAGATGAAGATTCTACAGATGAAGAAATGACAGCAGGTACTTGTTGTATAGCTGTTATAAATGTTAATATACATGGATTTATGAAACTGTTACATGTTGTCATAGATATGTGAAAAATGCTGAAATATGAATACTATTGCTTGATGATGTATTAAAAAAGAAAATGATCGATATAAATTAGATTTTGGTAATTGTTAACTACATGTAGAAGCCAAGCTGCATATTTAATGTTAAATGTTTCACCCAGGCTGAGGTTTAAGTCGAGAGAGAAAGTTCAAGTAAATGTTGAACAATGCCACATAAAATCATCTATTTATTGTAATTATTAATAGATTCAATCAGAACAAAAGAGAAGAAGAAAAAGAAAAAGGGCAAAAATAAGAACATGGAAATAGAAGAAAAGGTAAAATCTATAATATGTATATGTTATTGGGCTTTTGGCAGCTATGTGCAGTAAAATATCATCTTGTTAACAAGAATATGACAGCTTCCAGGAAAATAAGGTCTCTCTGACCTATATTTTCTGTTGATTGCATTTCATTTAATATGAGGTTTGAGTTCACATCTCAGTAACTATACATGATAGAATCATGTAAACTTGCATATGAATGCATCTTTGGTATTAGGTCAGCATCTAGGCAAATTTAGGTCACAGTGACCTATATTTTCTTCATTATCAACTTACATTTGTACTTTAAAGTCTATGTCCGAGTTCATTTCTTGGTATCTGTACATGGTAAGATCATCTAACCTAGCATGTGCATGCATCTTTGGTGGTAGGTCAGCATTAAGGCAAAATTTGTCACTTTGGCCTATATTTTCCACATACATTGTATTTGACTTGCATCCAAAAATTGCAAGTTTATGTCCAAGTTCATATCTCAGTAACTACATGGTAAGATCAACTAACCTTGCATGTGCATGCATCCTTGTCAGTAGGTTAGCATTCAGGTAAAATTAGGTCTCTTTGACCTTTATTTTCCACATGATTGACTGACATTCTTTGTGAGGTGAACTTTGTATTCGATGATTACCTATGTTTTGGCACTTTGAGTCATTATACCCCACCCCCCTCTCTCTCTGGAATCAAATGGGGGAGCATTTTTCTAGTTTTAATTTGATTTAGGTAATAAATGATTCATGCATAACAATATTAAAATTTACACATGATTGGAGTAGAGTAATTTTCATTATAAAAGTTTGCATCTCCATTACTGTTTCTTTTTTCATCAAAATATTCATAATAAGTAGGACAAAAAAGCCAAAATTCCTCGTTTGTTACAGATTGATATTATTCTTTCTGTAAACTTCCTATTGTGATATGCAGAATTACCACAAAAAGGAAGTAAAGAACAAAACCAATAATGGACGAGTAAACCTGCCAACTTTTGATAATGCTGAGGGATGTTTTGATGCATGATACAACTCCAAGCATACCATACCTTGTAGAGATGGAGTTTCCAGATACATTGTATTAAAGCTTTTTAAACTATCAGTGAGGATGATTTTTTATACGACCGCAAAATTTTTTGCGGTGGTATAATGGTATGGTGCTGTCAGCGGCGGCGGCATTGTCGTCATTGTCTGTAGACACTTTTGTTTTTGGTCAATAACTTAAGTTCCAGTAGATCAATCCTTATGAAATTTAAAGATAATGCTCTTTGGTACAAAAGGAAGGCTTGCAGTAGTTTTGGTCATTGTGGCTGCACCTGTTTTTAAAAAAGGGGCCAAAAAGGGTTAAATTGGGTGTTTTCACATATTTGTCTGTAGAATCTTTATTATTAATCAGATTTTGATGGGGTTTCTTTCAGTGTGCTCCTGGGGAAATTTCCAATCAGTGGTATGCCAACGGGTTTCATGTAGCATGTACCGTTCCTGAAATAAATGGGGCCCAAAAGGGCCGAATCCAAAAAAAAATGTTTTTTAAATTTTTTGTCCGATTTTGATGCAGTTTTTTTCAATGGATTGCTAATGAAAAATTAACACAGCACTCTGCTATTAGATTTTTGGTAACTTGTTTCCTTACCTATCTATGAGGGGCCAAAGGGGGCCAAATTGCTAATTTGCAGATAACCTAAAATTTTTATTTTTCATTGGATTTTAATGGGATTTTTTTTCTTTAGATTCCTCTTGATACAAGCTTTCTGTAGTATGCCATCGGATTTGGCATTGATCTTACCATTTCCGAGCTATAAGGGGTCAAAGGGGCCAAACCTGCAAATTTGCAGATTACCTAAAATTTTTATTTTTCATCTGATTTCGATGGGATTTTTTTATTTGGGTTCCTTTTGATATAAGCTTTCGGTAGAATGACAACAGATTTAGCATAGCTCTTACCGTTTCTGAGCAATAAGGGTTCAAAAGGGGGCAAAACTGCAAATTTGCAGATTACCAGAAATTTTTTATTTTTCATTAGATTTCGATGGTATTTTTTCCTTGGATTCCTTTTGATATAAGCTTTCAGTAGTTTGTCAATGGATTTGGCGTAGCTCTTACTGTTTCCGAGACATAAGGGGTCATAGAGGAACAATAAGGAGTCATAAAGGCTATTTTTCATTTTCCATAGTTTTTGTCCAGCTAATTACTCGGTCAGTCTTCTTTTTGTGTCAAGCTCTTTAGTATGTCACTTTCAATTACACCTGTTCAAATTTCAGTGGTCAACATGCTGCGGTCGTATCATGCTGCGCTCGGCGTAGCCCTTTATTTGACTATGCCAGCATCCGATTAGTTGATTTAGTAGAGTCTAACCTTAATAGGTAATTAAATGTTTTAAAAGTTCAATTATTGGTCTTTATCATGTAGCTTATTTAATATCCAAATAGAAAACTCCAAATAAATATGCTTTCTGTCTCTTGAAAAATTTGTATTCCTTATTTCAAATGCCTGGTACTTAAGCAATGTTAAGTGTTTTCAGCACTTTGAAAATTCAAGGTTCTGATACTGGTTCAACTTGGAAAATAGAGCTTGAATGACAGTTTTATATACATTTGACTATCTTTGTAATACTGTATAGCAGAGTGGTGCACTATAGTATCATTAGACTGCTTCTTACAAAGAAAGCAGTCATACAAATGGTGAAAATTTGGTCATTTGAAGCCCCCTCCCCCATTTTCAGCATGTGTTTCTGAGGTCAGTTTCTGTCCATACAATTCACACAAATTACATATAACTGATATCAAAGGATCACCATGTGCAAAATAAAGGTAAAACAAACTCCAGAAAGTGAATAGAGATTGCTCATAATATTCTGTTATTCAACAAAATAAAATTAAGTGTAAAATTTGTTGAAAATTCAGTCTTTACTCATTATGGGGACAGTATGAAAGTGTGTCCAAAATTGTTCAAACTGCATGCAGCTGCTAAATTTTTCCTGTTTTAGCTCACTAGTCTAATTCATTATGCAAATCAAAGCATCATTGTTGTGACAAATATGAGCAGCTATGAATAAAATTGCAATTTATTGTAAAAATTGGATGTGAAATTAGTGAAAATCTCATATTGCGACATAATGCAACATAAAATGGCACTCAGAATAACCTTTGGAGCTTTTCAACACTCAGATTTGTGTACAATAGGCTCATTCAGGGTGTATACTACAAATATGAATAAAATTCAAGTTCAAAAAAAATATGATGTTGAGAAAAATTGGGATTTTATATGCGCCTGTATTGTTAGAGTTGGCGATATATGTCGTATTAGAAGAAAACATTAATTTTAACATTTTCAAGCATTTTCTGGATAAAATCATAACTTTTCATGCATGTGTAACTTGCCTTTCATCTATCCTAACTCATTTAGTGTATCTTAATCCTTTAACCTTGGTAAAAGTCTGACATGGGCTTGTAATATGGGAAATTCCTTAAATTTTGCAAAATATTACATAATATCTGTACAGGTCTGTAATTTGATATCAGTTGATCTTAGGTGCAAAATGTACCTTTATTTCCTGTTACCTAGACATATTAGACCAATTAAAACATAAAAAGTCACCTATTGACAAAAATTTTATCCCCCCTCAATTTTCTGATTAAGGCCAGACTCCACTAAATATTTTCCATATACAACAATAGTAACATTTCTCAATGTACTGATTTTACCATAACTTCACTTAAGTGACAGTGCCATTTCCTGAAAGGGTCATGCCTTCTCTACAAAATATCTCTCTGGCAGGCCAAGTTTAAAGTCAAATAAGAAATTTCTGACATGTTTACAATTTGACGTATCACCTGGAGCATGTATTTCGGTTGGCGTCCCTAGAAACTGGACCAGGTAAAAAATTCCAGTTAAAGAAAAAGTTTCTCAACAAAAATAACTGTTTTGGGGATCAAATTTTACCTGAAACATTTACCTACCACATCAATGTAATTTTATTCAAATTTGGACAAGCATACAGCTTTGCGCAGTAATGTAAGACAGCTATTTTTATTTTGATAAGTACTTTTTTTTTACTATGCCAGCATCCGATTGGTTGATTTGGTAGAGTCTAACCTTAAGTTTATTGTTACAGCCCTTACTGACAAGTACATGTATAATACATTTGTTATAATCTTATTTATCTGACTATCATTGGTAGAAATGTAAGTATCTAATTTTGAAATTATAAATCACATCCATGAAAATGTTTTATTTTATGTATATTTCAGGAATTGGTTGAATTTTCTGAAAGCATTGATAGCTACAATGAAAATGCTTCATTTCAAGATATGAATGTATCAAGACCAATCCTAAAGGTAAACAAAAGAATTTTTAAACATTTGAAGATGGACAAATTCTCTGTAGCATGCTAATTTTTTGTTTCCATTTAGTCTTGTCAATATGCCATATGCTTGCTGAATGAAGCATGTTACTGAGAATCAGGGCTCACCAAACTGGGCGATTAGGGCGATTAAGTCGCCCTGTTGTGCCTCAAGTCGCCTAAAGTTGTCCCCAAAAGCGATTTCAAGTCGCCTGAGTATTTTGACACTTCTAATTATAACCCTTTCTATTTCCGGTAACAAGTAGGTAAATTGATAAGATTTCTAATGCTTATTCCTGTGTTTGCAAAGCTCAAAGATTGTTTACATCATCTCATGGTTTTAAAATCAAGACTCATTGACTTTGTAGTATACATTTATTAAAAAAAATCATTGGAAATTGTCCTAAATATTTACGTTTCAACTACAGTTCAAACCAGAAGTGGTCTATATAAAGAATGCCCACAAACGTAAACAATATATTTATATCCCTCTAATATTTGGAGAACCATTCAAAAAAGAATGAAGCAGATTAGCAACTGTCTTTTGAGCAACTGAGTGATAAACTACCCATTTACTAAAGAGGATAAATAAAAGAAAATTTATGTCATGTAAATCTAACCTAAATGCTGGAGCACCTCCAACCATAAGCTTTTGGGTGAAAGAAACATAAAATCGATAAGTAGCTAAAATCATATTTTTTTATATAAAATCTATATTGTAGATCTTGAAATATCAATGGTATTTTAATGATTAAAACTAATTTATTGCCATTGTTGAATAAGTGTATATGTAAATCAAATACAAAAGTCTTGAAAATTCAGTTGCGGATACGTGCAAACAAGTCTCCCTGTTATGACCTGAAGTCTCCCTATTTCTACCCTCAGGTAGACTTCAAGTCTCCCTGTTCTTTTGAAGTGTGGTGAGCCCTGGAGAATGTTGAAATCATTACAGTATGAAAGCTAGGTACATATAAACAATAAATAGCCAACTGTGTATGTACATGAATTTTTATCTGATAATGTTTAAAAGTAAATGATGTACTACTTTGATGTATTATGTATGATAACAAAACACTGATGTTACTGTTAATTTTTCTGCATATGCAAATTTCGACAACTTAAGTCTCATCAGTATAAAAACAACAATAAACTTTCAAATTTTGTTGTGACTTTTGTAGAAAATAGTTTACCGGTAGTTTTATTTCAAAGTTAGGTATTTACAATTTTGAAACTTTCTTTGTAGGGTTTAAGCAATATGAATTTTGCCAAACCCACACCTATACAAGCTGCTACAATACCTGTAGCTTTACTGGGACGAGATTTGTGTGCTTGTGCAGTTACAGGTTCAGGTAAGGGAGATAACTCAAGCTGGTACAGTACCTGTAGCTTTACTGGGACGAGATTTGTGTGCTTGTGCAGTTACAGGTTCTGGTAAGGGAGATAACGCAAGCTGGTACAATATCTGTAGCTTTACTGGGACGAGATTTGTGTACTTGTGCAGTTACAGGTTCAGGGTTCAGGTAAGGGAGGATAACTCAAGCTGGTACAATACCTGTAGCTTTACTGGGAAGAGATTTGTGTGCTTGTGCAGTTACAGGTTCAGGTAAGGGAGATAACTCAAGCTGGTACAGTACCTGTAGCTTTACTGGGAAGAGATTTGTGTGCTTGTGTAGTTACAGGTTCAGGTAAGGGAGATAACTCAAGCTGGTACAGTACCTGTAGCTTTACTGGGACGAGATTTGTGTGCTTGTGCAGTTACAGGTTCAGGTAAGGGAGATAACGCAAGGTGCTTCAATATCAGTAAATTTGCTTGTGCAGTTAAAGGTTCAGGTAAGGGAGGATAACTCAAGCTGGTACAATATCTGTAGCTTTACTGGGACAAGATTTGTGTGCTTGTGCAGTTACAGGTTCAGGAAAGGAGATAACTCAAGATGGTACAGTACCTGTAGTTTTACTGGGACGAGATTTGTGTTTGTGCAGTTACAGGTTCAGGTAAGGGAGATAACTCAAGGTGCTTCAACATCAGTAAATTTGCTAGAAGGAGATTTGAATGCTTATGCAGTCACAGGTACAGGTAAGGAATGTAGCTCCTATAGAGGTTGCAACAATTCCTGTAGCTTTACTAATTGAGTAAGGTACATCTGCAATAACAGGCTTAGGCAAGGATGATAACTCAAGATTCTAAAATATCTGTAACTCAAATGGGACAAGATCAACATACTGGTTTGGGAACAGGCTGAGGAAACAGAGCTAACTTTTAAAAAGACTGCTACATACAATAGCTGTAAATCTAGGCTGATTCTGAGAACATTTAACATTTTATGACAAAACAGAGCAAAATCCAAAAAAATGTATACCAACTTAGTTTTACTTTACCATTAGCAATATTCATTACTTTAAAGTCCAGATATATATTTGCTATCATTATAAATGTTTTTCATAGTTGTCAATACTTCTTATTGGTTATTGAGTTCTTTGGATAGTGGTTTGGTGTATATACTATTAAGTTATGTTTTGAGGATGACCTATCATCTTTCTTGTACAGTCTTTTGTCATTTGGGCACAAAAAAAATTTCTCTAATTCTTGTTGGAAATAAATACTTCCCAAATGATGTTAGGTTAAATTAATAAACAACATGTTTAGAAATTGGTCTGACTTGCTGATTGGTCAATTATGTAAATGTCTTATGTCAGTTTCTAGGAATAGTGCAACTGGATGTTGATGAAATAAACACCTGCATCATTGTCTAACAAAATGGTTTTTGCATTTTTATAACTAAGATAGCTCAATTTATTGATAATATGACATTCTTATCAAAAATATTATATTCAACACCCCTTTCAATGAATGGTGCAATGATACACATAGCAACGATGATAGCAACAAAATGGCAGCATACTTGAGACTGGAGACTAGGGAGATCGCTTTACTTCAAATAAATTGAGTAGAAATTAGAGAAACAATCTCTAACATTGTTTTCCGGTTTATTACAAGAATTTCTCACATCTCCATAGTTAAATTTTCACATTTTAAAGTTCTCGGGTAAACCTCGAACTTTAAAATGTGAAAATTTAACTATCTCTGTGTGAGAAATATATGTAAGAAACTGGAAACAATGTAAGAGACTATATATATACCTATAGAAATGTTTCATCTTAATTGATAAGTGAGTTTGATCTCAATATATTTACACTCATATGAATAATTATAAGGTTGAAAAAAAAACTCATTTTCCATAAAAAGAATATTTTATATACCTGTCTTCATAAATAAACTGTTTGTTTCAGGTAAAACTGTAGTCTTTATGTTACCTATATTAGAGAGATTGTTATACAGACCATAAATAAACTGTTTGTTTCAGGTAAAACTGTAGCCTTTATGTTACCTATACTAGAGAGATTGTTATGCAGACCATAAATAAACTGTTTGTTTCAGGTAAAACTGTAGCCTTTATGTTACCTATACTAGAGAGATTGTTATACAGACCAAAATTAAACTGTTTGTTTCAGGTAAAACTGTAACCTTTATGTTACCTATACTAGAGAGATTGTTATACAGACCAAAAATAAACTGTTTGTTTCAGGTAAAACTGAAGCTTTTATGTTACCTATACTAGAGAGATTGTTATACAGACCAAAAATAAACTGTTTGTTTCAGGTAAAACTGAAGCCTTTATGTTACCTATACTAGAGAGATTGTTATACAGACCAAAAATAAACTGTTTGTTTCAGGTAAAACTGTAGCCTTTATGTTACCTATACTAGAGAGATTGTTATACAGACCATAAATAAACTGTTTGTTTCAGGTAAAACTGTAGCCTTTATGTTACCTATACTAGAGAGATTGTTATACAGACCATTAATAAACTGTTTGTTTCAGGTAAAACTGTAGCCTTTATGTTACCTATATTAGAGAGATTGTTATACAGACCATAAATATTGCTGCGGTCAAGGAAGTGGCAAAACTTTTAATATAATGAAGTAAAGATTAACACCCTAAGCTTACAAAATGTGTTAGATTCGTCGATGTGAAATGTCTACATTGTAGATATATCAGACGTGAAAACCTGACAAATGTATACAATGTTGTCTTTGCACGACGGCGAGTCAATGAAAGGTTGAGAGCGTGGGTGTAAATCTTAATGTCGGTAAATTAAAAGTTTTGCCACTTCCTTGACCGCAGCAATAAACTGTTTGTTTCAGGTAAAACTGTAGCCTTCATGTTACCTATACTAGAGAGATTGTTATACAGACCATAAATAAACTGTTTGTTTCAGGTAAAACTGTAGCCTTTATGTTACCTATATTAGAGAGATTGTTATACAGACCAAAAATAAACTGTTTGTTTCAGGTAAAACTGTAGCCTTTATGTTACCTATATTAGAGAGATTGTTATACAGATCATAAATAAACTGTTTGTTTCAGGTAAAACTGTAGCCTTTATGTTACCTATATTAGAGAGATTGTTATACAGACCAAAAAATGCTGCCCTCACTAGAGTACTTGTCTTGGTACCAACTAGAGAATTAGCTGTCCAAGTTCATACTGTAGCTAGGCAACTCTCCCAATTCACAAATGTAGAATGCTGTCTTGCTGTAGGTAGGTTTATATTCAGGGTTATTCTGTAAACAAATTACTGTCAATGTTCAAAAATATACAATGATGTCTTACTCTATATATGCTCATGTACAAGTTCATGTTTGTTAGAAATATAGTGTTATCTCCCCTTAGATAAATTGTGTTGTTATAGCCATGAAAAAGTTTGCAATTAATTTACAATGGCTTGATTTTACACCTTTTAAACAAATCTTATTTTACAGGTGGCCTGGATCTCAGAGCACAAGAAGCTGCATTACGATTATCACCTGATGTTGTCATAGCAACGCCAGGTAGATTGATAGACCATTTACAGAATTCTCCAAATTTTACATTAAGAAATATAGAAATATTGGTGCTAGATGAAGCTGACAGGTGTGTGTTGTTGTTGATAATTGTTAAGTGTGTCAGTTACATGTCAATATTTATTAGTAATATAACACAGACCTTGTATGTATTAGTGTTCTAATGATTAAATCTCACGAATATAGATTATAACATGCCCTTTTCCATATCGGCCCTGGTATCATCCCAAGACTGTCATATCTGCCTCGAGGCGCTAGCCGAAGGCCGATATGGGTCAAGGGATGATACCAGGGCCGACATGGAAAAGGGCATATTATAACCTGTTTATCACATATTTGATGTAGAATTCATTAATAAAAAAACACACTGTTAAATAACAAAATACCGAAGTTACTGTGAATTTAGTTTCTGCAAATGCGCATTTCGACAACTTATGTCTCTTCAGTGCAGATCAAATCAAACATTTGGAAAGTCATAAACATATGTATAAACTGAGAGAGAACAAATTACCAATAAGATCTAAAAAGGAAAGCCAAAACTGTTAAATGGCATCTTTAAAAACAATTAACACAGTATTTTAACTTCGATATAACAAAAATATTTTCTGAAATTAATGATACCAGGGACGATATGGAAAATAACATAAAATAATCTGGCTTTGAACAAGCAATCTTAATTTTCAACATCAAAGAGAAAAAAACAATCCAAAGTCCACTTTTTGAGGGTAAATTTTGCTCATATTAGAAATCGAAAATTGAAGGGTGGAGCCTGCTGGTCTGTGATAAATTTTTTAGTGGCGAATCTGTTTTCCATCTTTTATGTTTGACACTGTCTTTAAAGTAATGAAATAAATGAGTATTTCCATGTATTGGTTTTTCAATTAAGTCAAGTTGTTTTTTAAATCCATTGTCAAATGTAAATACATGATGAGGTATATGATAAACATCACACTACTATGACGTCATCAAAATGTGTGCACCAGGGCATGAGAACCGGTTATTTGCCGGGGGCAGTGATATGGATGGACAAACATTACAGTTATTGCATATGCAAAAGTCTAATCCAACACAGTACGGGATCACAAAAATATGTAGGATTACACAGGATGTCAGAATACTCAGGTTAAGAAAACTTAAATAGCTGTGTTTGGGACTTCAAGATTATGTCAGATTTGACAGGATATCGGAATACTCAGGTTTGGTAATAGACAGGTTCTAATTTACATATAATTATTAAGGGAAGTTTTCCAACCTAAACCATTAACCTAAGCTCCGTGGAGGAAATTTCTTGTACAGTTGAACCTGGGTAGGTCCAATTGTAATAACCTGACCACTATGAATGTTCAAATACTTTATGTGGTCCCTATGTTCATGGTCAAACAATTGAACACCTCATTAGCTAGAATTGTTTAATTGTTTCCTGTGGTGTTTGAGCCAATGAAGTTTTACTGTAAATTCAATTTTTCTCTGTTTCACTTTGTTGATTTTTTCTAGAGCTATTGCTTCAAAACAACACATACTTAAATAATTTTATTATACCTCCGCTACATAGTTGTTCATTTGTTCGTTCATCCGTTCATTCGTTCGTCTGTCCGTAACCACACTTTTCTCAGCAACTACTTTACAGAATGAAATCATATTTTGGCAAAAACTTTCTCATGATGGTGTGATAAGTATATACAGATTTCAAGGTTACCGCATAAGTACTTCCTGTTTACAGAGACTTTATATTGTTTTTTTTTATTGTTGTACAGCATATGGAATTTTTCTTCACAATTTTTTCTGAAACTGTAAGAGGGATTCAATTGTTGTTATGCACAGAGCTTCCATATGGTCCAATCTATCGTGCATTCAAATTTCAAGGTTATGTCGTAAGCACTTCCTGTTTGCTGAGACGTCATTGTTTTTCATTGTTGTACAATATATGGAATTTTTCATCACAATTTTTTCTGAAACTGTAAGTGGGATTCAGTTGTTGTTTTGAACAAAGCTTCCTTATGGTCCAATCTATCTTGTATTCGAATTTCAAGGTTAGGTCATAAGCACTTCCTGTTTGCCAAGATGTCATTGTTTTTCATTGTTGTACAATATATGGAATTTTTCGTCACAATTTTTTCTGAAACTGTTAGTGGGATTCAATTGTTGTTTTGCACAGAGCTTC
>MJUU01003644.1:9016-38387 GCA_002080025.1 Modiolus philippinarum | reverse complement strand
GAGATGTGCATGAAGGAATATAATTATTGTCCGAAACCAGGAAGGGGAGATAATTCAACTTTGACTTTTCGTTAATTCCCTATATATGGGTTACCTTGTAAGCGCAACTCCTCTTAAACCACTTGAAGGATTTTGATGAAACTTTACACAAAGGAAGGACACTATATGGAGATGTGCATGAAGGAATATAATTATTGTCTGAAACCAGGAAGGGGAGATAATCCGACTTTGACTTTTCGTTGATTCCCCATGTATGGGTTACCTCATACGCACAACTCCTCTTAATCCACTTGAAGGATTTTGATGAAACTTTAGACAAAGGACGAACACTATATGTAGGTGTGTAAAATGTCAAATAGGCTTAAAAAAAGGTGAATTTTATATTTGTCTGATTTAGACAGTGTTTTCATTGGAACCCTTTGGAAAAGTTTTTTCTTGAAGATTATATCATTGTGTCCATACTTGTATTGTGTCCATACTTGTACTGTGTCCATACTTGTACTGTGTCCACACCTGTATTGTGTCCACACCAACTTAATTTTGCACTTACCATATCGATTCAGGATTCAATTAGCGGGGGGTATCTTTGGCTGCCATTCGGCGACAGTTCTTGTTATACTTGTATTGTGTCCATACTTGTACTGTGTCCCGACACAATTAAATTTTCACTTGCCACATTGATTCAGGGTATAATGAGCGGGGGTATATCAGGCTGCCATTCGGCACCAGCTATTGTTTTTGAAGGTCAAACAATCATATTGTGAGATGGAGACATTTTACATTTTGTCTTAATTTTCAGAATGTTAGATGAATATTTTGCTGAACAGATGAAGGAAATTATACGACAGTGTTCACAGACAAGACAGACAATGTTGTTTTCAGCCACCATGACAGAGGAGGTAAAAATACAGAATTATCTGTTACAATGTATATGGTACTGTCACAACTGTATTCAGACAAGACAGACAATGTTGTTTTCAGTCAACATGACAATAGTGGTAATTCTTAAATGCCAGAGTTGTTTGTTATTTGATATAGTTACTATTAGTTTCTTGACCTTGTGTTGATTTTTGATAAAGTGAAAACTGTTCAAACCTGACTAAGCTGAATTTTATGTTAAACTGCAAAGGGCTTATTTTTATGTTCCCTGGGTATTCTTTGCCTAGGCATTCTTTGTGTTCAGCTAATATTAAACTGTGTCAATTTTTTTGTGATGTCCATCTAATTACTGTGTCAAGCTCTTTACTGTGTCCTCATTTACTTTAAATTACAAAATTCAGATTTCAGTGGTCGACATGCTGCAGTCGTATTATGCTGCACTTAGCCCTTTATTACTATTATCATCAACATTTATAAAGTTTCTTGTTTGTATTATAACTGATAACTGTGAAAATACTTTTATTTGTTGGTGTCAATTTTTGGTGGTTTCATGAAAAATCATTGCTTTGAGGATTTTTGAATAAGTGGATTGAGAAGGTTTTCATTGCAAGTTATGTAAATATTTGTATTTTATGATACCCCTGCAAACAAATATTTTATGAAAGGATATGAAGTAAATGAACATGAGACAATAACACATATTGTAACTCCAACTGCAATAATTTTGATGAGCTGTATGGCCATTTCGGAAATTTATTCCTCATCAGCAGCAGTAGAACCCAAACAAAGGAAATCCATAATTTCAAAAAATGTTAAATGGCATAAAACCAAACGAAATCCGAATAATTAGTAATATCAAATATAGCTAAGGACAAAACTAAGATGGTGGGAGTTAATCCTTCCGTTTTAGAATTTACATAAATTTAGATAATAGTAATTGAACATAAAGTACACATGAGATATTAGCTCATGTACAAGTACACCATAGCTAAGAAAAATAAAGAGCATACATCTCTAACACGGGGAATTGTTTTACCAACTCCACACTGCAATAAAAGACAAACTCCTGTATTAAATATTTTATGAAAGGATATGGAGTAAAGTTGGGGGGGGTATATAGGAATCACCCTGTCCCTCTGTCCATCCATGTACCTTGTCAGCGCATGTTCTCCTAACAGGCTGCTTGGATTTTGATGAAATTTTACACAGTTGTAGTACACCATCTGAAGATGTACATGAAGTAGTTTGGTTGCTGTCCGACATTTTAAAGGGAGTTAATTCGTCTTTGAATATTTTCTGGAAAAAAGGGTTGGGACGAACCTTGTCAGCACATGTTCTCCTAAATGGCTGCTTGGATTTTTAGCTCACCTCACGAAGTGAGGGGATCTTATGTGATACCCCTAGCATCGGCTTCCACGTCTGCGTTCGGTTAGGAAGAATGGTTAAGGTCCATTCCTGCTTACTGACATGCTCCACATCAACCATATTTGTATGCCTGATGCATTTTGGATGACAACTGGAATGCATGGTTCGGATGCTGTCTCTGATCTACATTTTACGCATGAGCGACTTGGTTAGGTACAATTGTTAAAGTCCATTCCCAATTAGTTACATGGCCAATATCAATCATATTGGTATGTATGATCCATTTTGGGATGACAATGCAAGCTTAGGATGCTGTCTCTTACCTACATTTTACGCATGAGCAACTTGGTTAGGTAGAATGGTTAAAATCCATTCCTGCTTACTGACATGGCCCACATCAACCATACTCGTATGCATGATGCAATTTGGGATGACAACAACAATGCATGCTTCGGATGCTGTCTCTGACATACATTTTATGCACGAGCAACTTGGTTAGGAGGTAGATTGGTTAAAGTCCATTCCCCCTTACTTACATGTCCCACATCAACCATATTGGTATGTATGATGCATTTTAGGATAACAACAACAATGCATGCTTCAGATGCTGTCTACGACCTACATTTGAGCGATTTGGTTAGGTAGAATGGTTAAAGTTTATTCCCGCTTAATGACAGGTCCATTAGCAACCATATTGGTATGTATGATGTAGTTTGGTGACAACTACAATGCATGCTTCCTTTGTAAACTACAATTTATGCATGATTGAATCTGTTAAAAAGAATGAATATCCATTCCTGTTTACTGACATGTGCAACACATGACAATGCTGCGCAACAAGGTGAGCTTAGCAGGCTGTGGCTGCTTTCTATTTTTATGAAATATTTCACTGTTGTAGTACACCACCTGAAGATGTGCATGGTGATGTATGAAAGCTGTCGGAAATTTTGAGGTGGAGACAATTCATCTTTGAATATTTTTAGCTCATCTCACGAAGTGAGGGGGCTTATGTGATGCCCCTAGAGTCTGCGTCGGCGTCCACATCCGAGTCCGGTTAGGAAAAATTGTTAAGGTCCATTCCTGCTTACTGACATTTCCCACATCAACCATATTGGTATGCCTGATGCATTTTGGGATCACGACTGGAATTCATGATTCGGATGCTGTCTCTGACCTACATTTTACTCATGAGCAACTTGGTTAAGTAGAATGGTTAAAGTCCATTCTCGGTTACTGACATGGCCCACATCAACCATATTGGTATGTATGATGCATTTTGGGACGACAACAATAATGCATGCTTCGGATGCTGTCTCTGATCTACATTTTACGCATGAGCGACTTGGTTAGGTATAATGGTTAAAGTCCATTCCCACTTACTGACATGGCCCACATCAACCATATTGGTATGTATGAAGCATTTTGGGATGAAAGCAACAATGCATGCTTCGGATGCAGTTTGTAAACTACAATTTATGCATGACTGAATCTGTTAAAAAGAATGATTGTAGTCCATTCCTGTTTACTGACATGTGCAACACATGACAATGCTGCGCAACGAGGTGAGCTTAGCAGGCTGTGGCTGCTTTCTATGTTTATGAAATATTACACTGTTGTAGTACACCACCTGAAGATGTGCATGGTGTTGTATGATAGCTGCCGGAAATTTTGAGGTGGAGATAATTCATCTTTGAATATTTTTAGCTCACCTCATGAAGTGAGGGGGGCTTATGTGATACCCCTAGAGTCCGCGTCGGCGTCCGCGTCCGCGTCCGGTTAGGAAGAATGGTTAAGGTCCATTCTTGCTTACTGACATTTCCCACATCAACCATATTGGTATGCCTGATGCATTTTGGGATGAAGACTGGAATTCATGCTTCAGATGCTGTCTCTGACATACATTTTACACATGAGCGACTTGGTTAAGTAGAATGGTTAAAGTCCATTCCCACTTACTGACATGGCCCACATCAACCATATTGGTATGTATGATGCATTTTGGGACGACAACAATAATGCATGCTTCGGATGCTGTCTCTGATCTACGTTTTACGCATGAGCGACTTGGTTAGGTAGAATGGTTAAATAGAAAAAAGAAGGGAAACAGGGAATGTGTCAAAGAGACAACGACCCAAAGGGGAGTAATAACAACTCAAAGCCACCATAAGATCTTCAATGAATGGTGAGAAAACCCCACACCCAACGGCAGGTCGGAGTCGGCCCCTGAACAAAGAGCAATCAAGTCCAGCGAAATAAACATCATCCTAGACTCCTATAGACATAAAGTAAACTAACTAGAAAAAGGACAAGACACACAAAGGCTTTATAAATTCCTGACTTAGGACAGGCGCAAACCTGCTGCGGCGGGGTTAAACTAGTTTTATTGGATCCAAACCTTCCCCCTACAGCCAATGTGATAAATCAAAAAACAATCGTAACAACAGTAAAATTCAGTTGGCAACAGGACTGAGTCAATTGTGAAAAATGAAACTGAAAGAACTAAATATACGGACAAAAACATGAAATCACAAGAGACTACTAACAGTTAACTGACATGCCAGCTCCAGACCCATCACCAACAGACAAAGTAAGTTATGTACCCTCAGCATACAGCTTCCACCAAGATCCCTTCCTGTGAGGAGTTTAGAATAACGATTTCATGCATATACCGGAATACATAACCTGTGTCCATGCAATGCAGATTTTAGAAATTTAGAATGTGTTTAGTTAAATTGCAAAGACCCTATCAAAAAATCAATGTTAATACCAAAGAAGGCCATACGTAATGACTTGACGACAATACCGTAATTATAACCCTTATGAATGAAACGATTTAAAGGTTTTATAAGTTTGTTAGGCGAGTTTAAGTATTTTTTACTCTTATGTAAAATATTACCGTAAAATAAGGGACGTGAAATACCAGCCTTGATAAGATGTTTACAGGTTGCATTGTATTTATGAGCTAAGTCTTTTTATCGCTAATTTGCTTGTTTTTCAATTGTTCCGGAGCGATGATAATTCTATGTTCACTGCACTGCGCTGATATGAACATATTATCGTCAATCTCTATGGAACGTTAGCAACAGCGTATTAATATGACGTCGCGTGACGTTTTGTGAAAAAAATAATCCTATAAAAAAAGCGATACATTTAACTAAAAATTACATGTTTAACCTAAAAAAATATTTCAAGAGAAAAAGAAACATATATCTGGTATATATTAATAACAAAATAAGCGATAAAAATACTTTTAGTAATTTGTTTTGCTCGGATGGATTTCTCAGCCCATATTGCATCTCGTGCTTCGCACTCGATGCAATACAAGCTGAGAATTCCATACTCGCAAAACAAATTACTAATAGTATGTATATATCGATGATAAAATTTAGTAAAGGTTTTAACTAGTTTGTGATAACGAAAACCCTGATATAATAGTTTTTCAGTTATGAAAAGATTGCGTTCATTGAAATCGCAAACGTTATTACATACTCGAGCAAATCGAACAAGTTGCGATATGTAAACACCATATGATGGCGCTAAGTCCATTCCCACTTACTGACATGGCCCACATCAACCATATTGGTATGTATGAAGCATTTTGGGATGACAACAACAATGCATGCTTCGGATGCTGTCTCTGACCTACATTTTACGCATGAGTGACTTGGTTAGGTAGAATGGTTAAAGTCCATTCCCGCTTTCTGACATGGCCCACATCAACCATATTGGTATGTATGATGCAATTTGGGATGACAACAACAATGCATGCTTCAGATGCTGTCTTTGACCTATATTTTACACATGAGCGACTCGGTTTGGTAGAATGGTTAAAGTCCATTCCCACTTACTGACGTAGCCCGCATCAACCATTTTGGTATGTATGAAGCATTTTGGGATGACAGCAACAGTATGTATGAAGCATTTTGGGATGACAGCAACAATGCATGCTTCGGATGCTGTCTCTGACTTATATTTTACGCATGAGCGACTTGGTTAGGTACAATGGTTAAAGTCCATTCCCACTTACTGACATGTCCCACGTCAACCATATTGGTATGAATGATGTATTATGGGATGACAACAACAATGCATGCTTCAGATGCTGTCTGTGACCTACATTTTACGCATGAGCAACTTGGTTACGTATAATGGTTAAAGTTCATTCCCGTTTACTGACATGTCCCTTAGCAACCATATCGGTATGTATGATGCAATTTGGGATGACAGCAACAATGCATGCTTCGGATGCAGTCTATAAACTACAATTTATGCATGGCTGAATCTGATAAAAAGAATGATTATAGTCCATTCCTGTTTACTGACATGTGCAATATGTGACAATGCTGTGCAACGAAGTGAGCTTAGCAGGCTGTGGCTGCTTTATATGTTTTTGAAAAAGAGTGGGGACCAACCTTGTCAGTGCATATCCTCCTAAACTGCTGCTTTGATTATGATGAAATGTTACACAGTTGTAGTACACAACCTGAAGATGTGCATGAAGTAATATGGTTGCTGCCTGAAATTTTTAAGGGGAGATAATTTGTCTTTGAATATTTTCTGGATGAAAAGGGGGGACGAACCTTGTCAGCGCATATTTTCCTAAACGGACGCTTGGATTTTTGATGAATTGTCACACAGTTGTAGTACACCACATAAAGGAATATGATTGCTGTCCGAAATTTTGAAGGGGAGATAATTCGTCTTTGACTATTTTCTGGGAAAAAGGGGGGAGGTATATCATATTGTCCATACTTGTGTTGTGTCCTTATTTGTACTGTGTCCACAATTGTATTGTGTCCACACATACTTAAATTAACACTTACCATATTGATTCAGGGTTCAATTATCAGGGGGTATAACTGGCTGCCATTCGGTGACAGCTCTAGTTAAATCATGAAATCTATGAAAACTAGAAAGTACTTAGAAAGTATTATAAATACAACCTGTACATTGGCGGTTACTTTCAGTAATATTGTTGCTATTAGACTATTTCAGCTAAAACACCAAAGTATCATCTTATCACCGCAACTCCTCTGAAACCCCTTCAATTATCTTGTGCAGCATATATCAAAGATGTACATGCTACTTGGATTTTGATTTTTGATCATTTTTGACAAAATTACACATTGATGAACTTTGTCATTTTTATGTATGATATTGCTTACAGGGTACTTTTGAGTTTAAAAATGTAGGATTTTCTGATATGTAGGGGCATGGGGTATGTGAACTTGCTCACTAAGGTTCTTTAATTTAATAATCAATTTTGTTATGTTTTTGCCATTTTTTTTAATTTTAGGTTAAAGATCTGGCCGCTGTTTCCTTAAAGAATCCAGTAAAAATATTTATAAACCAGAGCACAGACACAGCATTAGGACTGAGACAGGAATTTGTTAGAATCAGGCCAAACAGGGAGGGGGACAGAGAATCCATTATCGCAGGTAATATTAGTAAAGAAGTTGACAAAAGTTGAGATAATTAATTTGTCAAGTCAACAATGAACATAATCTCTATATGAGCTTTTAAACCAATATTGAGCTCCTTGTATGGGCACAAGGATTAAGGTGGAAGAAAGCCAATCAAGCTCCAAGTTGGAAAATTGGTGAAAAGTTTGTTTAATCCCCAAGCTAGGGTGTTAGCCTTGGAACAATGATGCATAAGGGTTTATAACCCACAGTGGAGTTGGCTGTTCTTATTGAAAGTCTAATGCCGTAACCACTTTGCCATCCTGCATCATGATACAGCTGAAATACTACTGGAAGTGAAGTTATACTATGTTTGATCAATCAGTCAATTTTTAGTTGACTAATTCTTTGGATAAGATTTGGATGGTAATCTACTTATCATGTGGCAGTTTGCCTATGTTATTAGACCTGAAGAGTTGGTTTAAAAGGAATTGCTTTATATTGTTGAAGTAAAGCATCATATGAACTGATTTTGGTAATTTATTTGTAGGACTTGTTGCCCGAACTTTTAGAGACCACTGCATTGTGTTCATACAAACAAAGAAACAAGCTCACAGAATGCACATTGTGTTAGGACTTCTGGGAGTTAATGTAGGGGAGCTGCATGGGAACTTGTCCCAAGCTCAGGTAAGATTTACATGAGATAACTTCATACAAACAAAGAAACAAGCTCACAGAATGCATATCGTATTAAGACTTCTAGGAGTCAATGTTGGGGAGATCCATGGAAACTTGTCCTAAGCAACTAAAATTTACTAAAGAGAACTTCATACAAACAAAGAAACAAGCTCACAAAATGCAAATTTTGTTAGGACTTGTGGGAGTTAATGTAGGGGAGCTCCATGGGAACTTGTCCCAAGCTCAGGTAAGATTTACTAAAGAGAACTTCATAAATTAAGGAAACAAGCTCACAAAATGCATATTGTGTAAGGACTTCTGGGAGTTAATGTAGGGGAGCTCCATGGGAACTTGTTCCAAGCTCAGTTAAAATTTACAGGAGATTACATATGTACATTTGTACTGATAAAAGAAACAAATTAAGGAATACATATTGTGTAAGGACTGCTTGGAGTCAATGTTGGGGAGCTCCATGGGAACTTGTCCCAAGCTCAGATTAGATTTTCACACAAAAATTTCATGCAGACTTATCTAAAGTTCAGAAAAGAGGCATATGCTGATATCCTATAAAATTTTGATGTTACAAAAGAACATCCTAATGATATTACACTAATAATTTATATGTCAATTAATTGCCTTTAAATTTTCATTGGAAAGCTTTGTATGGATTCATTATTAATGAGGGTATAACCACCCTTTTTGACTCGGGACTTTGACCTTAATGGGCATACTTTAGACTTGACCACTTGTGTCCATGGACTCCATGGACCTAAAAACAGGGTTGCCACAGACCCGGGAAAATGGGAAAAATCAGTGATTTTCGTTTTGGGTGCTCCCGGTCGGGAAATACTCAGGAAAATGCGAAAAAAGAAATAAATCCAGGAAAAATCCTTGAAAAATGAAATACCTGAAGTTGTAAATAAAATGAATTACTTCCCTTCAAATGTATTGTAACTCAAATAATTCAATCCCTCTCCGTATCTGATTCTCTCCTTTGTCGAGCGATCATAGTGAGAGGAATATAACTACTGGATTATTAAGGTTAGCCTCATTGCGAATTTTTCTCTCATTAGTCCTTATGAAATAACCATCGCTTAATTGTTCAGTTGTACACATGATGTGTATTTACCATCCTTATACTAGTAATATTTTTACGATATTAATGAAGAACTTCAAGGGACAATCTTACAGATACTGTACATCTCATCATAAATTGGGGATGATGATGATTTTAAAATATAATTATTGAATGGCTTAAGATATTTACATGGAAAAGGGAAAAAAGAATGTGGAATATAATTCATTTAAGATTTAAGCTATGGCCAAGATTTCCAGAGATCTCTTAATATTTTCCTGTAATTCAGGAATATTATAAGACCTCCCAATGAGGCTGGCTTATATGTCCTTGAAAGTTTAGATGCCTGAAATCAATATTTAATGTAAAACAGTGTTTATTGCTACACTTTTAGATTGTATTTACTTATAACAGTATTTAAGTCAACAATTTCTTTTTTTTTGCTTTATTTTAGAGATTAGAAACATTAAAGAAGTTTAAAGAAAAGGAAATAGATGTCATGTTAGCAACAGATCTGGCTGCCAGAGGTTTAGATATAGAAGGAGTTAAAACTGTAAGATTTACCATATACATGTAGTTCTAATAGAAAGTGTGAAATAGAGAGACCAAAGAATGCTGCAGATCTAAGGGACAGGTTCCATTAATTGCTGAATTTTGCAGGGATATTTCATACTTTTAATTTGGAAGAAAAAAAATCATTTAATAAATACATAGATTCTTCCCTCTAGCCATTTGTACGCTTAAGCATTTAGATTATTATTATTAAAATAATATGTCAAATGAATCTACTTTTTATACGACCGCAAAAATTTTGTGGTCATATAATGGTATGGCGTTGGCGACGGCGTTGGTGTCGGCGTCGACGTCTGAAGACAGCATAACTTTGCTTCTAGTGGACGGATCTTTATGAAATTTTAGTATGATGTATCTTGGCACACATGTAAACAGAGGTTTTAATGTCGAAGTGATGGCCCCGCCCGTTTCAGAAAAAGGGGCCAAAAAGGGGTGAAATTGGGTGTTTTCACATATCTTTATTATTTATTGGATTTTGATGGGGTTTGTTTCAGTGTGCTCTTGAGGAAGTTACCAATTAGTAGTATGCCAACGGATTTCACATAGCATGAACCTCTCACGAGATAAATGGGCCCAACGGGCGAATCTCAAAAAAAAACATTTTTATTTTAAGTCCGATTTTGATGCAGTTTATTCAATGGATTCCTTGCGAAAAATTAATATGGCACTCAGCTATTAGAATTTTGGTAGCTTGTTTCCTTTCCCAGCTATGAGGGGACGAACGGGGCTAAAATTGCCAATTTGCAGATTATTTAAAAATTTTATTTTTCATCGGATTTCGATGGGATTTTTTTCTTTGGATTCCTCTTGATCTAAGCTTTCAGTTGTATGGCAATGGATATGACATAGCTCTTACCGTTTCCGAGCTACAAGGAGTCAAAGGGGCCAAAATCGCAATTTTTCTAAATATGTCAAATCTTTATTTTTCAGCGGATTTTGATGGGATTTTTTCTTTGGATTCCTCTTGAACTAGGCTTTCAGCTGTATGCCAACGGATTTGGTGTAGCTCTTACCATTTCCGAGCTACAAGGGGTCAAAAGGGCCAAAATTGCAATTTTTCTAAATATGTCAAATCTTTATTTTTCATCGGATTTCGATGGGATATTTATACAACCACAAAAATTTTGAGGTCGTATAATGGTATGGTGCTGTCGTCGTCGTTGTTGTCGTCATCTGTAGACACTTCTGTTTTTGGTCAATAACTTAAGTTCCAGTTGACCAATCCTTACAAAATTGTAAGACAATATTCCTTGGCACAAAAAGAAGGCTTGTGTATGTTTCTGATATTCTGGCCCCTCCCATTTTCAAAAAAGGGGCCAAAAAGGGACAAATTTGGTGTTTTCATATATTGGGCTGTAGAATCTTTATTACTTATCAGAATTTGATGGGGTTTCTTTCTGTGTACTCCTGAGAAAATTTCCAATCTGAAATAAGTCAACGGAATTTGTGTCGGATGTACCATTCATGAGATAAATGGGGCCTAAAAGGGGCAAATCTCAAAAATATTAATTTCTTACTTTTTGTCCGATTTAGATGCAATTTTTGGCAATGGGTTCCTTATAAAATTAACATAGTGCTTAGCAATTAGATTTTTGATGATTTGTTTCTTTTCAGAGCTATAACGGGCCAAAAGGGGCCAAAATTGCAAATAAGCATATCACCTAAAATTTTTATTTTTTATCGGATTTTGATGGAATATTTTCTTTTGATTCTTTTTGTTGTAAGCTTACAGTATTAAATCAACAGATTTAGCATATCTCTTACCATTTTTGAGCTGTTAGGGTCAAAGGGGCCAAAATTGCAATTTTTCAAAAAAAATCTTTATTTGTCATCAGATTTCAATGGGATTTTTTTCTTTGGATTTCTCTTATTGTAAGCTTTTTGTAGTTTCTCAACCGATTTTGTGTAACTCTTACTGTTTCAGACCTAACCCTAACCCTTAGCTTTTAAGGGATTAAAAGGACTAATTTTTATGTTCCTTAGGCCTACTTTGTGTCCAGCTAATTACTGTGTCAAACTCTTTACTGTGTCCACATTAACTTTAAAATACACTTGCTCAAATTTCATTGGTCAAAATGCTGCGGTCATATTATGCTGCGCTAGGTGTAGCCCTTGATTTTCTTTGGATTCTTCTTGATAAAAGCTTTCAATGGAATGCCAATGGATTTGGCAAAGCTGTTACAGTTTCTGAGCTACATGGGGTCAAAGGGACCAAAATTGTAATATTTTAAAATATATCAAATCTTAAATTTTTCATCAGATTTTGATGGAATTTTTTTAAATATGTGAAATCCATATTTTCCATCAGATTTTGATGGGATTTTTTTCTTTGGATTTCTCTTGATGTAAGCTTTTAGTTAGTAGTAACATATTTTGCATAGCTCATACGATTTTTTAATCAATAAGTGATCAAAAGGTTGATTTTTTCCACCTAGTTTGTGTCCAGCTAATAATGTGTCAAGTTCCTTTTTGTGTCCATCAAATTATTGTGTCAAGCTCTTTACTGATGCGACATTCACTTTACACTACACTTGTTGACATTTCAGTGGTCGACATGCTGCGGTCGTATCATGCTGCGCTCGGCATAGCCCTTTATTCTTTATTTGCATCATCCTTTTTAGCTCACCTGGCTATGCCAGGGTGAGCTTTTGCAATCACTTGGCGTCCTTCGTCCATCAATCCGTCTGTCATGAACTTTTCATTCAAAGAGCTTCTTCTCTGAAACCACTGGGCCAATTGGAATCAAACTTGGTCACAATAGTCCTTAGGTGGTCCCCTTTAAAAATTGTATCCGGCAGGTCTGTACCTAATCCAAGATGGCCGCCAGTGGGGAACATAGTTTTAACATTGAACCCTATGGAAAAGACTTTCAAAGATCTTCTCAGAAACTACCATTCCAATTATAACCAAACGTAGTCACAATAGTCCCTAGATGGTCCCTTTCGAATTAGGTATCTGGCAGGTCTGTACCTATCCAAGATAGCCACCAGCGGGGAACATAGTTTTAACATTAGACCCTATGGAAAAGACATTCAAAGATCTTCTTCTCAGAAACTACCAGTCCAATTTTAACCAAACTTAGTCACAATGGTCCTTCAATGGTCCATTCCAAAAAATATATCTGGCAGGTCAGTACCTCATCCAAGATGGCTGTGAGCGGGGAACATAGTTTTAACATTGGACCCTATGGAAAATACATTCAAAGATCTTCTTCTCAGAAACTACCAGTCCAATTATAACCAAACTTAGTCACAATGGTCCTTAGATGGTCCCTTCCAAAAAAGGTATCTGGTAGGTCCATACCCTATCCAAGATGGCTGTGAGCGGGGAACATAGTTTTAACATTGGACCCCATGGAAAAGACATTCAAAGATTTTCTACTCAGAAACTACCAGTCCAATTATAACCAAACTTGGTCACAATAGTCCTTAGATGGTCCCTTCCAAAAAGTGTATCTGGCAGGTCAGTACCTCATCCAAGATAGCCACCGATGGGGAACATAGTTTTAACATTGGACCCTATTGGAAAGACATTCAAAGATCTTCTTCTCAGAAACTACCAGTCCATTTATAACCAAACTTGGTCACAATGGTCCTTAGTTGGTCTCTTCCAAAAAGGTATCCAGCAGGTCGGTACCTCATCCAAGATGGCTGCTGGTTGGGAACATAGATTTAACATTGGACCCTATGGAATATACATTCAAAGATCTTCTTCTCAGAAACTACTAGTCCAATTAAAACCAAACTAAGCCACAATGGTCCTTAGGAGGTTGCATCCAAAAAATGTATCTTGCAGTCCGTACCTCATCCAAGATGGCCACCATCTGGAACATAGTTTTTACATTGGCCCTATTGATTATAAGGGGAACCTCTGCCCAAATTTTTTAATTTTTATTTGAATTGTGGTCTGAATGTTTTAATTTCAGCAATATGTATTACCTTGATTATAAGTTGAACCCCTGCCCAAATTTTTTTTGAATGGAGATTCTGTTATGGGTTGTAATGGATGGTGGAGCTTTTGGTTGCCATGGAAACCAAACAAGAATACTGTAATTTTAGAAAAAAAAGTATTCTACTAAATTTTATGTTTTGTTTTTCCTATTGGAAATGCCTTTTATCTATGTCATCCATGGTCAAGGTGAGCGATACAAGCTCTTACAAGCCTCTTGTTTTGTAATACTCACAAAGAGAAAAATCGCAAAAGTAAGACATGTGTATAAAGCATGATGGGGGAAGAGGCTTAGCAGTGTAAATTTTACATTATTGAGTACATTAAAAGAACTTATGGTGCAAAGTGAAATTTTGTGTTGTTGGTAAGTGAAGCACAATACATGAAATATTATTTTAACATTGAAAATGCAACATTTTTGAAACTTATGTACCATATCAAGTAAGTTTATATATATAATCAGATTTTTTTCTAATAATTGCAGGTGATAAATTTTACAATGCCAAATACATTAAAACATTATGTACATAGAGTTGGTAGAACTGCCAGAGCCGGGAAAAAGGGGAGGTAAGTCAGTAAAATACATTGTTGTTGACATCTGTAGTTACTCCTTTTTCTGGGAGAAAATGTAAGTTGACCAACATTAATGTAATTTTAACACAAAGCATAAAACATAAACAGAAGCATTAGAGGGATTGGATGGCATCAGAGAAAGCCATAGGATTGGTTGTAGGTATTGCAGCACTGTCAGCTCTTTATTAACTCGTCTGGCTGTAGCCAGGGTGAGGTTTTGCAATTACTTGATGTTTTTTTGTTGTCCGTTTGTCTGTTCTTCCTTTGATAACTTTAATTCCAAGATTTCCTCCTTTAAGAACAAGGCTAATTGGAATCAAACTTTGGTTGTAATAGTACTGGATGGTCCTCTATAAAAAAAAATATGTGCTGTAGGGTTGGATTGGACCCTATGGTAAAACAATAAAAAATCTCCACCTCTGAAACAAGGTAGGCATTTGGAAGCTTGGCTACAGTAGTCTGCATCTGGCTCATTTAAAACTCTGTTTGTGGTGTCTGCATTGCAAATTTAACCAAATTCAATCACAATAGTTATTATACTGTATAAGTTGTTATTTTCGCGGATATTGTGGGGTCGCGAAAATTGTGTACCGCTAAATATAATTTATATACAACTTTATGCAATAAATGATAATGAATCACGAACATTTCAGCCTGCGAAAATAGAATTACACAATTTTGGAAGAAATCGTGAAATTTGCGTCCCGCGAAAATAACCACTTATACGGTATTGCCCTTTTCAAAATTTCTAAATTTTTGTTTCTTATGTCATCCAAGATGCCCAGCATTGGGGACATAATTAATCCTATGGAAAATGCATTCAAGGGGGGGGGGGGGGGNAAGTTTTTAAGCCCTGGGTTTCAGGATTTTTATCATTTAAGTCAGGAATTTCAGGAAATAAATTCACCAGGAATGCAGATTTCATCAGATTTTAAGTTTCTTTGTAGTTTAGGGTTTAAGAATTTAGAAAAAAATAAAGTCCGGATTCCTGGATGAGACCCATTCATCTATCCATCATTCAAATTTTATCTGAAACTTTTGTGCCATTTGAAATATAATCTACTGACAATAATCATGATGGTTTAGATGTGAACATATATTCTGCTGAAGTGAAATATCCAGGTAAATCCTGCAATTTGATTGGTTACCTTGACAGGGGATATGAGACCGTATCCCGGTGGTAGCAAAATGAACACTTTTAATTGAAAAATTATAGCACTTCTAGCAGAATATAAAAGTTATTTGGGCTTCACAGGGGATACGGGTTCATATTCCCTGTCTGTGCCCTATATCCCCTTCGCCTGACGGCTCAGGGGATATAAAACACAGACAGGGAATATGAACCCGTATCCCCTGTGAAGATTCCCGAATAACATATAATATTGATTACAAGAACCCAATTGCAAGAGAAATACATTCAAAGATCCTCTCCTGAACCAAATGACTAGCTGGAATCAAACTTGGTCATAATAGTCCTTGGATCATCCCTATTATGTTTTAAAAGAATAATGGTAATCATGTTCATAATCCAGGATGGCAGCCATTGGGCAACATCATTTAACATAGTACCCTAAGGCTTGTTGGATTCTCTAAATTCAGTGGTTCAGGTTAGCAATACAGGCTCTTGAAAAGTCTCTGGTTAAAGGGTAAATGTCCACAATTAATGAGCTTTATGTCGTCACGTTCCTTTTTATCCTGTATGTAACTAATGTATTTCATATAAATGGTGTTGAAAAGGGATGAATATCAGAATTATTTATTTTTGATCTGAATTCTTTGTAGATTTTTAGTGAATCCCTATAAAGAAATTGGAAGCAGTTAGTTATCAAATTTTGATAGATTTTATCATTTCTGAGCTACAACAGAATAAAACAGATCATGTTAAAAAGGGAAAGGGGATGGGAAGCCACTTTCAACCAGCATGTACAAGCTAGTTAAACTGCTTGAGCTACAGTAGCAAAGCAGAAAATTGATCCACATAAAAAAACCAATGATTTTGCAATATTTTAGACTGTAGATAAATGACAATTCCAGACATAATTTTGCAACAGAGAGAAAATGTAATTTTATAACTTGTTTCTTACTCTACATATCATAATAGTCTAGATGAAACAAAAGAGACAAAGGATAAACAATGATACCGTATCACCCAAAAATACGTGAAGGACGGGCGCATTGCATTTGTGCCAATTTTCGAAAAGTTGGGTATTTCATTTGCGCCATTTCTCAGGTAACAATTTTACAGGTAAATTTTCAGGTAATAGGAAGTGGAAACAATAATTGATATACTATTTAATATGTTAATATTGAATATACCACTAAAAAAATGTTTATAATATTTTGAATACTAAATAATTAATATATCAAAGATATGTAAAACTGTCACTTTATCTTATAAGTTGCATCCAGATCAAACAGGTTAAGCAGGGGACGTTGATACTAAATGCTACTCATCTATTTTAATTGGTTGTGTAATTTTTTTCTTTATTTATATTTACAATATAGTTTTGGTACTCTGAACCTTTAAAGATGATTGATTGTACATGTACATCGTTAGCAATAGGGGTAATAACGAAATTACAGAACAAAATTTTCAAGAGCCGAATTTAAAGTACAAAAATAAATGGCGTTTTAGCAAAATATCTTGCTCGAAATCCTACTTCAAACTCTCCGTGATGAGCAAGTAATGTTGGCGAACAGACAGGGGAAATACAAGTAACAAAGTATAAATGTCAAAGTACTTTTACTTTTATCTTTACCACTTACCTGTATTTGGCGCAAATGTAAAGTTTTTAATTTGGCGCAAATGAAGTATAGTTTGTGGTGCAAATGAAATATTTTTTTGGCGCAAATGAAATACTAATTGGCGCAAATGCAATGCACCGCTAATATTGTGGGAAGAGTTAAAGGAATAAGAGTTCCAGATCGCACATTTCAATAAAATGGCCAAGTTCAACTATCCCTCGCAATCACAAATTTCAGCCACAATCTCGGCCATGACAATATGCATATCTTCAAGCCATCAAGGTAAAATAAATGTAGCTTTAATATTGTGGGAGGGGTTTGTCTTTTATTGCAGTGAGAAGTTTGTAAAACAATTCCCCGTGGTAGAGATGTATGCTCTTTATTTTTTTAGATATGTTGTACTTGTACATGAGATAATATCTTATGTGTACACTTTGTTCAATTACTATTATCTAAATTTATGTCAATTCTAAAACCGAAGGATATTATTAACTCCATCCATCGTAGTTTTGTCCTTAGCTATATTTGATATTACTGATTATTCGGATTTCGCTTGGATTTATGCATTTTAAACATTCTTTGAAATTGTGGATTTCCTTTGTTTGGGAATTAATTTCTGAAATGGTCATACAGCTCATTAAAATTATTGCAGATGGAGTTTACATATATATGTCACGTATTGTCTCATGTTCATTTACTCCATATCCTTTCGAAAATCAATCAAATCAAATTCTGAAATGGGAGGTGCACATCTACATTATGTCATAAAGACTGTGTAAATGTTTCATTTATTCACTCTATTCAGTGCTCCAGGAGGAGTAGCGGATAAGAGACAGGTACCCACTTGTAACGTAATGGTGAAGTCCATGTTTTGCTATGGGAAACCCCAAAAATCGATCAAATTAAATTCTGAAATAGGAGGTGCACATCTCCATTATGTCATATAGACTGTGTTAAAGTTTCATGAAAATCTATTCAGTGGTTCAGGAGGAGGAGTGGATAACAGATGGGTACCCACTTGTAACGTAATGACTAAGTCAATGTTTTGCTATGGGAAACCCCAAAAATTGATTAAATCAAATTCTGAAATAGGAGGTGCACATCTACATTATGTCATAAAGACTGTGATAAAGTTTCATGAAGTCTATTCAGTGGTTCAGGAGGAGTAGCGGATAACAGATGGGTACCCACGTGTAACGTAATGGCTAAGTCAAAGGTTTTGCTATTGGAAACCCCAAAAATCGATTAAATCAAATTCTGAAATAGGAGGTGCACATCTACATTATGTCATAAAGTCTGTGTTAAAGTTTCATAAAAATCTATTCAGTGGTTCAGGGGGAGTAGCGGATAAGAGATGGGTACCCTCAGGTGTNCCCCCTCTTTCTATGGATGGCTATCAAATTTTCTGAGTGCATTCCCTCTAAGCAATGTTAATAAAACAACCCTTAATATCATCATCAAGTTTTAATATGATTGGATGAAAACAGTCATGTGACTTAAAAATAATTTCAGATGTTTTTGCAAACTATCTAT
The DNA here is from genome assembly GCA_002080025.1 of Modiolus philippinarum. NCBI lineage: Eukaryota > Metazoa > Mollusca > Bivalvia > Mytilida > Modiolidae > Modiolus > Modiolus philippinarum. The sequence continues at coordinate 19,616 of MJUU01003644.1, read as the reverse complement.
TGTTCCATCGGGCAAAGCCTTCAGAAAACAACCCTCCTTGGATTATCAAATCTGGATGTTTCCCTTAAAAGCTGGCCAAAATTGTATTAAAATATTTGTCTTATTGTGAATATATATATTCTCTGTGATTAAAGATCCTTGAAATCTGTATAAAGTTATTTTATTATCGTCATTTGAATTCTGTGAAATCTTACACCTATTTAATTACATCTTTTCTCAAGTGACCCTATTTCAAATCTATTAAATTACAGAGGTAATTATTAAATACCGAGACCGAATAGACAAGTTAGAAAAGGATGTGAAAGAGATAGAACAAGCAGAGCAGGAAGAAAAAGAATTACGAGCGACAGAAAACCAGATGAATAAAGCTAATAACATACTGGAAAATAAGGCCAGTGACCCTAAACGTGAATGGTTCCAAACAAAGAAAGAAAGAATGCAGGAAAAAGGTAAATAAAGCTAATAACATACTGGAAAATAAGGCCAATGATCCTAAACATGAAATGGTTCCAAACAAAGAAAGTAAGAATGCAGGAAAAAGGTAAATAAAGCTAATAACATACTGGAAAATAAATCAAGTGAACCAAAATGTGAAATGAATTTATATAAACAGTGGAAAAAATTATAATCAGAGATAGGTATAAAAAATTAGAGAATTGCAAAAATTATATGTTTTAAGAACTATGGTTTTGTAGAAGTAGTATTATGAGACCTAAAATTGTTAAATTTATTGACATTTGGATATGAGTTCATGTAAATCTAGAATTTTTTGGCTCATTCTCACTTCACTTTTACTGCAAAATGAAAATCTATGATAAGCAAATATATCTTAATATGGCAGAGGGAATGTTTTTATGCTGTGTCATATGTATGATTTTCTGTATTGGTTTACATGTTTAATGAGAAAAAATAAATGAAAACTCTACCCCCTTCCTAAATTGATTTTTTGAGGGAATGAAATGAATGTAGAAACTAAATATTTTCTTTGTTTGGTATTTAAAATAGTGTCATTCCATGATCAATTGTTAGTGATTATTAAAGTTTTTTTTCTCTTGTAATTTTCAGCTGCATTGAGACTTGGAGAATTTTCTTTATCAAGTAAAAAGAATAAGAAAAAGACGAAGTTTGAAAAAATAGTTCCTACGGTAAGTTGTCGAAGTTTGAAAAAATAGTTCCTGCGGTAAGATGACGAAGTTTGAAAAAATAGTTCCTGCGGTAAGTTGTCGAAGTTTGAAAAAATAGTTCCTACGGTAAGTTGTCGAAGTTTGAAAAAATAGTTCCTACGGTAAGTTGACGAAGTTTGAAAAAAATAGTTCCTGCGGTAAGTTACTATAGATATACAGTCAAACTTTGGTTGGCTCGAACGCCAAAGGGAGAAATGAAAACAAAGTATCTAAAAAGGTTTACTTTACTTTGGATTTTAACAGGGTTTGTTTTATTTGATTCTTCATGAAGTAAGATTTCAGTAGTGTGTTGATGAATTGGGAGTTGCTCTACCTCTGGGATACATGGGTCCAAAGGGATTTGGGAAAATCTTGCTATATCCCCGCAAACAAAGTTGGGGGGTACATAGGAATCACCCTGTCTGTCCGTCGGTCTGTCCATCCATCTGTCCGTCCATGTACCTTGTCAGCAAATGTTCTCCAAAACCGCTACTTGGATTTTGATGTAATGTTCCACAGTTGTAGTACACCACCTGAAGATGTGCATGAAGTTACATAGTTTCTGTCTGAAATTTTGAAAGGGAGATAATTAGTCTTTGAATATTTTCTTTAAAAAAGGGGTAAGGTATATCATTGTGTCCATACTTGTATTGTGTCCATACTTGAATTGTGTCCATATTTGTACTGTGTCCACACATACTTAAATTAACACTTGCCATATTGATTCAGGGTTCATTTAGCAAGGGGTATAGTTGGTTGCCATTGGCGACAGCTCTAGTTTTTACAAAGTCCTAAAAAATTTTAATTTCACCACATGTAGATTTCAATGGATTCTTTCTTACAGTAAGGTATTTTGAATTTTGATAAGAATGTCCATAATCATTTTCTTTCAACATTTGTCTATATATATAATCCTGTTGAATTTGCTGCATTCTAATCATGCTGTGCTTTGCATGGGGCTTATTGGTTAAGATTATTGTATTTCACTTACATGTACATGTATAAAAAGTTTTTAAAACAACATCACATTATTGTATAAAGAAAATGTTTTTTTAGTTACAGAAGCTGTATTTTTTTCAGGCTGAAGACCGTGTGAAGAATGAATTACTGAAATCACAGTTATACTCACAACGGGTAGCCAAACGAGAACGTAAACCTAAAAAGATTAGAGCATTCTCTAGTGAAGGAGGTAAGTATTGTATCTGTACTCACAGGTTTTGTAGTTATTATAACCCATGCAACAAAGTTATGCCAGGGTGAGCTTTTGCCATCACTTGGCGTCCATCATCCGTCCATCCGTCCGTCATCCTTCGTGAACTTTTCATTCAAAGATCTTTTCCTCTGAAACCAATGGACAGATTGAAACCAAATTTGGTCACAATAGTCCTTGGGAATTGCATCTGGTAGGTCCATACCTCATCCAAGATGGCTGCCAGCGGGAAACATAGTTTTAACATTGGACCCTATGGGAAAACACATTCAAAGATCTTCTTCTCAGAAACTACTTGTCCAATTAGAACCAAACTTAGTCACAATAGTCCTTAGATAGTCCCTTCCAAATGAGGTGTCCTGCAGGTCCGTACCTCATCCAAGATGCAGACCTGTTTACCACTACGATTTTGATGTAGTTTCTACGATTTCTGACCTCAAACGCTTTAATCGACAAATTCTAAGCTTTAATACTGATGAGTTTGAGAAAATACTTTTTAGCTCACCTGCCTATGCCAGGGTGAGCTTTTGCCATCACTTGGCCTCCGGCGTCTGTCCGGCGTGAACTTTTCATTCAAAGATCTTCTTCTCTGAAACTACTGGGCCAATTGGTACCAAACTTGGTCACAATAGTCCTTAGATGGTCCCTTCCAAAAAAAGGTATCGGACAGGTCCATACCTCATCCAAGATGGCCGCCAGCGGGGAACATAGTTTTAACATTGGACCCTATGGAAAAGACATTCAAAGATCTTCTTCTCAGAAACTACCAGTCCAATTATAACCAAACTTAGTCACAATGGTCCTTAGATGGTTCCTTCCAAAAAAGGTATCTGACAGGTCCATACCTAATCCAAGATGGCCGCCAGCGGGGAACATAGTTTTAACATTGGACCCTATGGGAAAAACATTCAAAGATCTTCTTCTCAGAAACAAGGAGTCAAATTATATCAAACTTAGACACAGTGGTCCTTAGATGGTCCCTTCCAAAAAAGATATCCGTCAGGTCCGTATCTAATCCAAGATGGCCGCCAGCGGGGAACATAGTTTTAACATTGGACCCTATGGAAAAGACATTCAAAGATCTTCTTCTCAGAAACTACCAGTCCAATTATAACCAAACTTAGTCACAATGGCCCTTAGATGGTCCTTCCCAAAAAAGGTAGCCTACACGTCCGTACCTCATCCAAGATGGCCACCAGTGGGAACAAAGTTTTAACATTGGACCCTGTGGGAAAGACATTCAAAGATCTTCTCAGAAACTACAAGTTCAATTATAACCAAACTTAGTAACATTGGCCCTTAGATGGTCCTTTCCAAAAAAGGTATCTGGCAGGTCTGTACCTCATCCAAGTAGCCGCCAGCGGGAACATAGTTTTAACATTGGACCCTATGGAATATACATTCAAAGATCTTCTCAGAAACTACTGGTCCAATTAGAACCAAATTAAGCTACAATGGTCCTTAGGTGGTCCCATCCAAAAAATGTATCTGGCAGGTCCATACCTCATCCAAGATGGCCACCATCTGAACATAGTTTTTACATTGGCCCTAATGATTTTAAGGCGAACCTCTGCCCAAATTTTTGAATCTTTATTTGAATTGTGGTCTGAATGTTTCAATTTCAGCATTTTGTATTACCTTGATTATAAAGGGAACCCCTGCCCAAATTTTTCTTGAATGGTGTTCTGTTATGGGTTGTAATGGATGGTGGATCTTTCAGTTGCCATGGAAACCAAACAAGAATACTGTAATTTTAGAAAAAAAAAAGGTATTCTGCTGAATTTTATGTTTTGTTTTTCCTATTGGAAATGTCAGCCATGGTCCAGGTGAGCGATACAGGCTCTTGAGAGCCTCTTGTTGTTGAATTATTTCTGCTTCCAGGTTCGGAACTTGTGAAGGAACACTCTAGAGAACCTCGAAACAACTGCATGGGTCATGTTGGGGCTTTTCTTACGACTACCAAAGTGTCCTTATAAGGGGTGAATACAGTAAATATATCCCCATTACTTTCTGTGATCACTTCTAAGATAATGAACACTCATAGTAATTTTCCCCTAATTAGTCAGGAACTTTTATATCTCATTCAGTAAATAGTAAATATGGGACAATTTTTGGCATCATCTAAACTTAAGATGATTGTGTCTTGAAAACGGATATACCATTTCGCACTGAATTTCTTGCTTTGATACTGTTTTAATAATACTCGCTATGAAAAAATGTAGAATGTTGTTAACTTACTTCCTTTACGTTTTAAAATATCACCTATAAACTATCATTTGAAATAATATTTATTTCAAATAATATTCTCCAATCATCTCATAATTCTGCATTACATTACTGAAAGCTTTCCCCTAATTTGGCCGTCCTTTTCGTGTTTATTTACTTATTGTCCATTTGATTTCTATAAATCTCTAGAAAAAAATTCTTAAAATTTTATTAAATAAAATTTTTCCAATTTTTCTAGCAAAATATATTTATTTTATATATACGGACTCTGACAGCAAATTTTGTAATTTTTTATCCGTAATTAAAAAAGTTCCCCATTGGGTGTCCATGTTAATTTTATTTTTTTAAGCTAAAAATATTGGAGGGTTGAGTTCGATTGATGTAACTTACTTCCTCTGTAAACAAAAACAGACAAACATGTGCTTTAATGTAAATACCACTTAACCATGTGACCAAATAATTTACATGTTAGATAGGTGAAATCTAGTCAGACAAGGTTGACACTTGACATAAATATGAATAACAATGGTTTGATCATACATTGTACCATACTGTATATGTATGTACTTTTGAGCATGGTATGTGTTTATATCATTGATATGACTTCTTTTCCTTTGCAATTGCAAAACAAAACAAAGAAATAAAACAAACTGTAAATACATGTATATTGAAATATTTTTAAAAAATATTAGTTTACCTAACAGATAAATATTTAACATGCTTTTGTACAAGTGATATAAGTCTAGAGGTTTTGTTTTAATTCACCCCTTACAGAGGAAGTAAGTTACATCAATCGAAATCACCCCATCAGTTTGTTTTAGCTTTGGAAAATAAAATTTACATAGACACCTAATGGGTAACTTTTAATTACGGATAAAAAAATATAAAATTTTCTGTGAGTGTTCGTATATATAATATGAACATATTTTGCAAGAAAAATTGGAAAAAAAGTTGTGAAATGAAGTTTTAAGAATTTTTTCTGGAGATTTATAGAAATCAAATGGACTATAATTCACACCTACATGATTAATTTTTTATTTTTATTTTCTATTATAATCAAGTAATGAAGTACTATTTGATTTCTTCATGCAGTCCCCAATTAATATGGGATGTCTGGCCAGCTGTCAGATTCAATAAAATGGTATGGCCACATCAAATTAATTAAAAGATTCTCATCCCCACACGCCCCATTTTTTTCTAAGCTCATTTTTTTTTCAATTTTTCAGAAATTTTTTAAAAATTCTTATCAATTTAAGTAAACCTCCTCACCTGCCCCAGATTTATTGTTACAGGTCAATGAGAATCTACACATTAACTTGATAGGGCCTAACAAGTAGTTTATATATTTTTTCTCTTTGTTGTAGATTCTTCAAAAAATAAAAAGAAGAAGCCAAATAAAAGGAAATCCACTTTTGATGAAGAGCTGACTAGTACAGGACGAACTGCTTTGAAGAAGTTTAGAGCTGGGTTTGTATTAATTAGGGATCACTGTTAACAAACTTGTGACCCAAAGTATCTTGATGATTAATGTATTAAGTTTTCCATGGAGATACTTGAATTGCAAGAAAATATAAATGGATGGTAATTTTATTTCTTAAACACTGACATTGGTCTGTAAAAAATATGCTTTTAATACAGAAATTACAAAAGACCAGTTTTATCCCTGTTTTAATTGTCCATCTTGTAACCAAACTGATTATTACTCCCTTAATCATTTAATTAATTATTAAAAGTAAGTTCTTTGGAATTTCCCCTATCTTCATCCTAATTTTTCTTGTTACCCTGTCCATTACCAACCTATAAAATATTCCAAACATTAAAATATCGTCTCGTATACATGTACATGTACTTTGTTTTACAAAAGCAAAAAATAATCAAAGTGCTTAAAGCCCTAATAGAAAGGTTGCTTTCAAAGATTTAAGTAGACTTTGTACAAGCCCATATTATTTTTTTATTTTGATATAAAAGTGTGTAGTAAACTATCCACACTGTTACTATCAAACAGTCTTACAAATATTTATTAAAAAAAAAAAAAGAAAAATAAATAGTACAGTCACAACATATAAAAATTCCTGACAAGTCAGTACTATTTGATCTAAATACAAATTCTAAAGACCTCCAATTAATGTCACCTGTTCTTAAAAGTAACGGTTATCCCACAACAGTTCGTACATAATGATTAATTCCCCTCTATATGTAAACTGAACTCCAACATCGCATTTTCTTTTTTAAAGGTGACTACAAGACTAGAATTTTCAAGGAAAATTAACAATATTAACTTTGCCTAAAGGTCTGTTAATGAACAAGCAACAGCAACAGGTTGTTCCATTTCAGTGATGAAAAAAATACAGTGTCTACATGACTTCCATCAACGAGTTAAAACAATTCTTAGGCACGTCTAAATTTTGGCTTGTCAAAAAAAAAAAAAACAACCCCAGATAAGCCCTCTGACAATGCACAGACAGTAAAACACAAAACTCGCATGTCGAACTAGCTTTCGTCAATTCTACTTTCATTTTGTCCATTCAGCAACTTTTGCGCATGCGTCAGTACCAGAAATTTTTCGTTCAAGCAATTCAAGCAACCGAAACGCTCTCGTGTTTATGTAAAATCGTTTCACTGTTAGAACGTTTTATCCATTTTAATTGCAGGATATCCATTATATTAGCAAAGATGCACTTCATTTAATCCGTTCCATCCAATGACAAATCATTCTTCCGAAATCACCTGAAGCTTACCAATGATAAAATTTCGGTTAAGGAGGGGGCGTGCAATGTTTTCTTGAATAATTCTTTTCAGGGCATATCCAACAGTTTCTTGTTATATTTTCATTTTTACAATTCTTAGATATATTATGGAACAAGTACCGAGGAATCCAAAAATGACAAGAAAATATAGGGTCACCGATCTTGTTTCCATGGAAATCGAGGTTAAAAATTTGTTATTTTTGTTTTTTTTAAAGAAAAATGAAGTTATCATTTTAAGAATAATGGATAAAATAATTTCAATCTAATCGAAACCAAAGTGACAGAAGATCAAAATCAAAGTTTTAAAGACTTACAGAAAAAAATAATTTTATATGAGAAAGAATGATCCATTCCTGTAAATCAATGAATATGTAGCCCTTATTATGTTAAAAGTGGCATAAAATGTCCCCATTACAAATTCAATTTTACAATATTTTACAGACTTCTCATATTGTGGATTTTATGAAATTTTTATATCATGTACTTGTAACAATATGCTTCTCAAAAATCTCAAAAACCACATAGGTCACCGAGTTCGTTTCCGAGTAAATCATTGAAATGTGCAACTTTGAACAAATCTCCAATCGGTAACACCCGTAAAGTCTGCCAAACATGAAGGTACAAATTACCTTTTCTTCGCAAACAATGGGAATTACTTTGTGACGTTACATTTATCAACTTCATATTCCCGGAAAACATTGCCTTCTTTTGTGTTAGGTATTATCTCCCCTTAAACTATTGGATATGCCCTTAAATGATGACCAAATTCTTTCAAATCTGTGTGAATCACTTTATTTTCTTACTAACCCATTGTTTAAATTCAAAAATATAATTTTGGTCAATCTGGTTTTTCAGATTGAAGCACCTGTTTTTCTTCATAGTGCATTTCAACTGACGGGGTCATGACATTAGAAAGCTTTGCAATGCAATCTTTCTACAAATCAGGTTTGCATGAGACGCCCAATGTCATTTGCCTCTAAGACTAAATTAATATGTGGGTCAAAATATAGATAAATGGCTATTCGGAGCCTGCATGATAGGAATGCAGCATGTCAACCACTGATATCTGAACAAGTGTAATTTAAGATGAATATGGACACATTAAAGAGCTTGGCACTATCTGCTGGACACAAACTAGGAAAAATAAAAATTAGCCTTTTTAATCCTTTACTGATTGGAAAACATAAGAGCTACTCAAAATCCGTTGACTACCAACTTAATGCTTATATCAAAAGAAATTAATAAAAAAAATCAAAATTCCCAAAGAAATCTAGTGAAAAATAAAGACTTGTTGGTCTTGTCTGGCCGTAATAGCTCAGAAATTGTAAGAGACACATCAAATCTATCAACATACTACTTTTAAGAGGAATGAAAAAAAATCTTATTGTAATCCAACAAAAAACAAAGATTTCACATATTCAGAAAAAATTGCAATTTTGGCCCCATTGACCCCTTATAGTGTGGAAACCATAAGATCTATGCCAGATCTATTGACATACTACCAAAAGCTTATAACAAGAGGAATCCAAAACAAAAAATCCCATCAACATCTGATGAAAAATTAAGATTTCACATATTTCTAGAAATTGCAATTTTGGCCTCTTTGACCCCTTATTGCTCTGCAACAGTCAGAACCATGCCAAATTTGTTTGCATACTACTGAAAGCCTACAACAAGAGAAATCCAAAGAACAAAATCTTGTGGAAAGCTGATGAAAAATAAAAATTTTAGGTAATCAGCAAATTTAAACATAGCATGGTCATTTTTTGCACCTTGTTATTAAGTTGTACATCCACTTATTAGAATATCATTATTTTCTCAAAGACGCAGGCTTGCACTGGAGGCATACCGGTACCATCTTGAAATTCACCATTTGTCATTGATATGTGGAATTACATGTATCTCAAGAGCTTAGTTCCAATGTGATTCATGTAAATATATGTTTTAATTTGGAGGTTTCTTTTTCAGGCCATCATACCAAGAAAGAAAAGAACTTGGAATTCTGGGAAAGAAAAATAAGTCAAAAGGAAAGCAAATGTAAGGAATGCATATTTGTGTTATTTAATCATAAGATACTGTAGAATTACAGAAATTAGATATTGTTATTATATAGAAAGCAGTGGTTTAGTTAAATAGATGTCATATTGTCACATGTGCAAATAAAGGCCATAATATCTTGTCAATGTTGTTGTCAAGTAAATGATCCTTTGAAATGAAAAAAATTATCTGCATCTAAAATTTTGGTTTTTGACTAAAATATAATCAAAAGCATAACTCATCAACCATGATGAATATCAGTGAAAATGTCACTTGTGTTGACCAAGGGCTTGGATTTTACTGGTTTTGGAACAATTTCCGCAACTCGTTTAACCCTTCTATGTTGTTTGGCAGGCGTGACATTTTTATTGATATTCACTACAGTCAATAATAATACTATAAATATTATTTCCATACCATAAAGAAAGGTAAAAATAATTCACAAAGACTTGTTATTACATAAGTAAAATTTAAATACGCAAGAGGTTGTACAAAAACATTTTACATTCATTTTGTTAGCTCACCTGGCCAAAGGCCATGTGAGCTTTTGCCATCACTTGGTCCGTCGTCCGTCCGTCAGTCTGTCCGTTAACTTTTATTCAAAGCTCTTCTCCTCTGAAACTACTGGGCCAACACTAACCAAACTTGGCCTGAATCATCACCAGGATATGCTCTTTCAAGTTTGTGATTTTTATGTCCGTAGACCAAACAAAATGGCCGCTGTTACTAAAAATAGAACATAGGGGTAAATTTCTGTTTTTTTGCAAATTACTCGAAAACCGTTACAGATATCAAAATTTTGACGGAGTAAAAAAGATCAGCATGATGAGATCTACCTGATCTGCAATTTTGAAGAATATCCGTGTACCCGTCTTGGAATTATTGCCCCTTTTCATTAAAATTTTCAGTTTTTCGTTACTTTTAGTCTTATATATTGAAAATGGTAGAAGATAGAAGTGAAGTTTATTTAGCTAAAATGGTGAGCATAGTAAGATTTTCATGTCCTGCAATTTTGAAGAAAATCTGACAACCCACACAGGCGTTATTGCCACTTTTTCATTGAATTTTCACAATTTTTTAACGTTTTTACTTTTATTTCAAAAACTGTTTGAGATAAAGGTTAAATGTGAATTGCAAAAGTGTTGAGGTTTTCCAGAACTGCAATTTCTACATATGTCCAGCAGGTTCGCATCTCATCCAAGATGGCCGCCAGCAGG
>MJUU01003643.1:3055-13671 GCA_002080025.1 Modiolus philippinarum | reverse complement strand
AAATTGTTCGTTGACCGCCATTTTTAAAATGGCCGCCAAAAAAGGCTGGATAATTCTACATTGTCCGATTTAAATGAAATTTGATTTCCAAGTAGATATAGATGTTGCGACTTCAAAACCGATGTTGAAAAATGTTTGTTGACTGCCAATAATAAAATGACATCTCAACTTCAAAACTGGTGTCGAAAGTGGTCCTTAGCAAGAATTTTTTTGTCAAAAAAGCCCAATAAAGAAATATAGTAAAACATGATCAGACTTAAGAAACAGCTAAAGATATAGGAGGTGTTTGAGCTACGAAAGTTTGAGAAACTGAAGATCAACTGTATAACTTACAATGTTACCTTGATTGTGGCAACTGAAACCCAGGTGAGCGATACAGGCTCCTGGGAGCCTCTGGTTCCAAAATCCTCTTCTAATTTATTAAATTATCAAGTTACCATACCTCGTCTAATTAGATAAAGACATGTGAAATCAAGTACATGTAGGTCCTTTGCATTTTGTATTATGGATATAATATTGATTGATTCATAACAAATAAAAATATTTGCATATTTAAAAAGGCAGATAATACCATAACAGCATAAATAACAAATTCAAAATGGTGGAAGACTACCGATCTACCTTAATTTGATATAGAGAAGATAAAAGGAAACCCTTACAATGGCCGAAAATTACAATCAAACGAGACAATCTACCAGGAAACTGCTAAAAGAAAACGACAAAAGACAAACGTAGACAACGAAAGGAACTCGGAATAGCCGGACTTGGTAACGGCACTTGCAAGATCTAGCGGTGGAGTTTAACCGATTTAAGGGTACCCGTATCTGCCATTTTTCTATCCCGTTTTTCTATAGTATAATAAACATGAAAATAAAACCCAACACAGGTAGATTGCCTTCAAGTCAATATTCTATAAAATGCTTTAGGTCTGCAAAAGGCCATTGATGGTCTACCACTCGCTAGCACTTATTTGAACGGAATTCATTGCTAGAAGTCGAGCAACGCCACGTCCATTTCTTTACTGGTCATGCTTTCTTAAAAAAAACAGAGACACTTTTTCCTTTATTCTGTTAGTTCACTTGACTGATTGAGAGATTTTAAAAAATAACATAATACATATGTTACTGCAATTAAAATTTATGTAGGTAGTCATTAACATTCTTTAATTATACAAAACTCTTTTGTAAGGTCATTTGTTTTGCACAAAACCATTACAGGGCCTAATAGAGACATTTCATATCTGTAAATATAAAAACAAGCAATTTGACTTGCCCTTGAAAGCATTTTTTTTAATTTCAAGAATTTGTGGACGCTGGTTTGTAAAAATCGCAACAACGTGATTTGAAACCAAGATGTAGAAACTGCTGTAAAAAAATTTTTATTTCTTACAGTTTCGGTGCTGACCCGAAAGCTATTTCGAAACTTGCAACATATAAATTTTAGTTCATTTTGTTGAATGATAAGGAGTATTTCCCTGATTCGAAGGTCTGTCCTTAGGTGATTTTGGTTTTCCGTTTAGATGATATTTGTTTTTGTTCTCTGTCAGTTTTTAACATCTTTTAGTTTATGGTTTTCCTAATGTTAAGATTTTATCTGCACTTAAGAGACATAAGGTGTCAGATTTCAGATTCTTTATTTACACTCAGACACAAAGTATGTGTAACATGAGGACAATATATATATACATACAACAAAATAATAGACAAGACAGGTACATACAAAATACAAAAAATATAAAACATAAAAAAAACAGTGAAAAACATTTTAAGTTAACAATGCAGACATATGTTTTATGAAAAGTGCGACATTAGACAATAATTTCGTGTTACAGTATAACATCATATGTTTCATTTTATGAACTGACGGACGGACTGTATAGTAATTGGGAATATATCTTTTCCTTAGGACTTTAATATCTGTATTTTTTGCATATAAATAGGTTATGAAATTCATCACCAGTTAAATTTTCGTCACAAAGAGTGCACAATCTATTTTCTCTTGCGACAATTTGCCAACTACCAGTTTCTAACTGTATTCTTAAATTGCTGGTTCTAAGTTTAGTGATCCAAAGTCTATTTTTCTCATGAAGCCTAAGTAAGTAATTTTCGATGCCAAAATCTTATTTAAATAGCTATAAAAATCCCCTCTAGATGATTGATGCATACCACTAAACCATTTTTGTATATATTGATCCCGAAGCGTTTGTTGAACCAATGGTTTATATAAACTTATATATGTGAAGATTAGTTTGACAATGATCTAAGACAAATTCTAAAGACAAACTACCCATAGATTTGAAAAAGTCATCTAAATCATTTAGAAATATAGACAATAAAAAAGGGGAAAGATTTTCGTCCTGTCTAACTCCAACTAGACAAGGAAAGTAATCCGATCGCCCATTCTTATATTGAACACACGATTTGATATTACTATACATATTATATGTAACTTGAAAATATTTACCTTTAATATTGCTACGAAGTAATTTTGCTATATGCAGAAAGCAAATCTACAGTAACTTCGAAATTTAGTTGTTAGTTATTACAGCATTCTACAGCGATAATGGATTTAAATTCAGATATCAAAATGAGAAAATTTGCATTATGTTCTTAAAACAAAATAGATGCTGGAAAGTACACAGAAAGGACAGAGGGTAATTACTTTTTTCATAACCTCAATGAAATTATTCAAAACGGCTAGAAGTTTTCTTTGATTAAATTTCCCCTGAAGAATTTCGTATTAGTACATTTTATATGACTATTTAAAACAAAATGACACGTAATGTATTTGATATCAATCTAGAAAGGTTAAACCTCCTACCTGATATATATCAGTCATCTAATTTTAAGCTTATTTTTATATTTTTGTTTATTACCTGCATAATTTCATCTCTGCATCTTTTTTGAACTTCTGGGTACATAATCATATAGAGCATGCACCATTGTAACGAAATAGATGTTGTATCGGTGCCCGCTGTATACAGATCTGTGATCGTCAGAAATATTTTCTCTTCTACAAAAAAGGTCAACAACACAATGGAAATTTAAATACTAGTACACTTTACAATTTTAGAAAACAAGAGGTGTGTTTATTTCAGATTGGCTGGTACCAAGTCCGGCTATCCCGAGTTCCTATAGTTATTTCTGTTTGTCTGTTGTCTATTTTGTGTTTTTGTAGTGCAGTTCTCTTGTTGGTTATGGCTTGTGATTTTAATTTTCGGCCATTGTAGGTGTTTACTGTAATATTGTCTTTATAATTTGTTATTTAAGAGCATCAACGTTGACCATCCCTACTTTATTTTACGTCTTCCTGTTTTGTATTCTGTTCCCGGTTAACTTTCGTCATCAACACAAAACTCGTCATGATTGCATGCCTCAATAACTAAAAACTTTGGAGCTTTGGAACTTGGTTTCAATCAGTTGCACGATTCAAAACAAATGGAGCTTTGTAAATAGTGCCTTTCGTTATTGTCTAGATTTTAGGTGCAGCTGTACTGTAGATTATACTTTCATGAATACATAACTGGGAAATATTTGGACATTTCGACTTCAAAATAAATTACGATTTTAAGTAAGTGTAAACCGAACCGTCAGTCCGAAACGAACGACCCAAGGACAACATCGAAAAAAAAAACCCACAAAAAACACACAAACAAAAAACAAAAACAAAAACAAAAAAGAAGAAGAAAAAAAACAAAGACATTACATAAGCACGGCACAGAAAAGAAAAATGAAGACATGCACATTTACAAAAAATGAATAACACTGACCAATAAAAAAACAATGGGTGAGATCAGGTGCACCGGTAGAGTAAGCATCTCCTGCTTCTTATAAGACACCCGCCGTGTTGAACATGTCAACTCCGGTAGTAAAGTCAAATCCGGTAGAGGAAAACCAATCTCTAGTGACAAAAAGAAAGATCGGTTTTCATCTCTGAAACAGATATCCCATTGCTGTCCACCAGATTCTCTTCGGACATTTCATAAAATACGCTTTAGATATTTAATTTACATATTTCTTAGTGCTAATGTGACAAGTGAGTGTATCTATTTATATTTTTTTATTCCAAATTAATCTCTCAATTATTCCCATTGTTCAAAATATGTTTTACGCGCTGGAGGCCGAATAGAGCTGTTTAATATTTGAACACTAATCCGTTTACATAGCAACTATTTTCAATTATTTATATATCATTGCTATTTTATTTTGCTCTTCAGTTTCGATTTTTTGTCTGGAAGTGTTCCGATACCCCAAAATAAAAGTAATAATTGTGAAAACCGTAATTGCTTTATTTGGTGGAGAACCCGGGAAAACAAAAGTAATATATGTTATTTGGGAATCTTCATAGGGGATACGGGTTCATATACCCTGTCTGTGTTTTATATCCCCTGAGCCGTTAGGCGAAGGGGATATAGGACACAGACAGGAAATATGAACCCTTATCCCCTGTGAAGCCCGAATAACTTTTATATTCTGCTAGAAGTGCTATAATTTCTCTATTAAAAGCGTTTAAAAACCCCCGTCATATCCCCCGTCAAGGTAACCAATCAGATTGCAGGATTTACCTAGATATTTCGCTTCAGCAGAATATTAGTTTGGATTGTCATATTTGATTTATATAGCCGGAATCTTCACGGTTATCGGTTATATCTGTTGAGAAACAGTGCTCCGATTCCGTGAACCAAGCTGCTCTACCAGAACTAGTTCCCCAAACCAGAAAAAAACTCGTGGACAAATACCATAATGAATGGATGTTAAATTAACCAAACATATAGAAATTGAGTGGCATTTCCTAGAAAGTACAATATGGAATAGTTGTCCAAATGTTGCGGTAAGACTGTAGGCATATTTTACACAAATGCAACGCACTAAATTCTTTCCGTTACAAATATAAATATCAAAATACCGTAGTTACTTTGAATTACAGATTAAGTCAAAACATTTGGAAATCCATAAACCGAAATATATGTAAAACCTGATAGAGAACATAAACATAAAGTCATGAACAATTTTTCCGTGTTTGCCATATTCACTAGAAATCCGAAATTAACAGAAAAAGAAAATAGAAATCTAAAATTCAAGAGAGAAAACGATTGGAGCAGTGTATTCAACAGAAACAAATGGCAATTTTCCATTTAATTGATTAGACACTGACAATTTGCAGCCATAACGTGTGCATCTGGAGCAGAAATTAAAGAAGATAACTTTAGAACTTTAAACGCGAAAAAAAACAAACAAAAAGAAAAAAAAACAGAATACTTATTGGAGAAAATTCCAGACTTATACTTCAGATTTCGGACTGCATTAACAAAGGTGTGGAAAATGATGATATTTTAAGGACCACAATTGATAAATTGGGAATGGAACGTTATAATTTTGATCAATATTACATAATCTGGACAGAAAAAACAACAGAGTCTGAGTGAATTATTGAAATGCCCAAAAGGAGAGTTTTAAAATGAACCAGGACATTTACAATTTAGAACAACCAAAACAGGGACTGACAGTGGATTTGCAGAATAGTCAAATGAAGGAACGAATGTTGCAAGGGAAAATTAATGATCTTGAAGACCTGCCTCATAATTACACAGGCGAACACTGGAAACTTTCGGCAGTAGATACTAGGCAACAACAACCTCCTTTAAAAAAGGTTGACAAAGCAACATGTTCTAGAGGACGAAATCAAAGATGATAAAAATGAGTGTAGATTTCGAAACAAGGGGAGTATGAGATAGTATGATCGGAAAAATTTGGACATTAAGACTTCAAATGAAATAACGCGTTTTTCATTTAATATACCCTTTGAACATTTCATATATTATACGTTTACATAGTTCTTAATGCTAATGTCACAAATGAGTGTATCCTTTCCTTTTATCTTTCGATTGAAATTATTCTGTGAGTTATTCCTATTGTTCAAAATCACACTGGTCATTCGGCTAAACGGATGAATTGTCCGTTAATTTTGTTTTATATGTGGTTACAACGGTGATGGGTCCGTTGATTGGAGTAGGTAACAATCAGTTAATCAGAATTTGTCGTAATATCAACATAAATGTCATCAAAATTTGCTTCTTTTCATAACGCATGCAATTTATAGGAAACTAATGAATGTGTCTACCAGTGTAAAAATAATGTGTGAATATTGTTGTGATAACATTTTTTTGTGGACATTGCACCCTTTAAACGTATTTTAGAAAGGCGTGTTACTCACCACTATATTTTGACCTTTACAGATGTAAACAAACTTCAGTTTTTAGTGTTTTATGACAACAATATCACAGCAAACACATATATATTATTATCCTATGAAAACTATGAATAAGTAGCACACACTACTTTAACAACATAAAGCACTGATTTATACTTATGAGAAAATCAAGAATTATATAGGCCCTGGAAACTCAGTCCGTTAACTAGGTCAGTTGAGAGTAAATCTTAAAGTTGTAATGTCGTTTGCCGAAGCAGAGTTGAAGCATAGAGTTATTATCCGTTGTTCTTTAGTTTAATAACATTTTATTGCAAAGAAACAAAACGATTGGACACAAGTTATACCAACTTAGTGCAAAATATATTAAAACGACAAGAAGGCAAATAACAATCAACATCATAATTAACATTTTTGAAACAATGTTTTGAAAGAATAGAAAATCAAAACGAGAAAAGAAAGACAGAAGATTGTGGCTGAGATCTAGAACTGATTTGTACTTTAAATTCGTTTAGTTTGATTGATATATGATCAAACCTTTTGAAAATATAACTGAGTTTGTCTGGTCATCGTAGTCATCATTTCCGAAAAGTACTAGTAAAATTTCGATTTGAAAATCATGAATATCAATACCAGTGAGCAATGTCTATGGTCGGTTACCTGTTTCGTCTGTTGGTTTCTTGATCTGCATTTGAATTTGTAAGCCAGCTTCCAATTAAACTTTAAAATATTAAAAAAAAAACATTTTTAGTTGTACTGTATCTTTTGGTCAATGGTCTTCCAAAATATTTAGATTTAATCTGCGCTGAAAAAAAATAAGGTGTCGAAATGGCTATCTGCAGTAGCTACATTTAACAGTAACTGAACGGTATTTTGTTATTTACAGTAACTTCTGTATTTATTTTCTAAAGGTTAACCGAGTCTTTCATGATTGTTTACCTAATTCAAACGCAAGTAATAACAAATAATGACCTTCCTAATCTAAAGTAACCCTTAACAAGCCCGAGTATTGGGCCTAAAACAGTTTGTTTTCAATCGTAAATTTTTGTACAATGCGTTTTCGCAGATCGTCCTTGCGTTATCAGTCTTCGACCAATATCACACACTCGGCTTCGCTTGGTTTCGAAAACCGGAAAGATATGCAAAAAGTCGTATCACTTTTTAAACAGTAAAGCATTGAAGGCTACAAACTCATTAACTGTCTCTTATTTTGTAACCAACTCATTAACGGACAAAAAATTTGTAATTACAATGATTTTAAACCCTTTAAAATGAACAAAGAATACCTGAGTGCATACAGTTAAGCTATTCTACATTAGATCTTGTGTCTAGTACAAAAATAAACTTTTGCCGAAACAAATATTTTTTTATGATTGATTTTTGTAGAATTTGTTTTCAAATTTGTACTAGGGTATATCATCGCCTTTTTAGTTTTCTGACAATATTTTGAAACGTATGTTAAAAACAGTGACAGTGTACGTTAGCGTAACGATAATCGCACTGGTAGACAAACGCATTTTATGAGATAACGATTATTTGTAGACTAAAAATAGAATTAAAAAAAAATTCAAGACTCTCAACTGACCCGAGGCCAACTCCAATTAACCGTTATAACCACATATTAAACAAAGTTAACGGACATTTCAACCGATTAGCCGAATGACTAGTGTAAAAATATGTTTGACGCTTTGGAGGCCGGATAGAACTGTATCTTTGGACACTAAGAGTTAACATAACATCTATGATTCAATTATCTATATATTATTGTTATTTTGTATCGCTTTCCGGTTTCGATCTTCGGTCTTGAAGTGCCAAGATACCGTAAAATAAAAGTAATAATTTAGATTACCATATCTGTTTTATATAGCCGGAATTTACGCGCATCGAGCTATGCTTGACAACGATGTTACTCCCTTGAGTTATAATGGAAACTTAGAATAATTAAAGTATATATTGTCTACCAAATTACAGATACCTGAAATTCTGCTTTCTGTATTGCCTTCCTGCTCAATGTATAGATCCAAGAGGTTCCGAATGTTGTTCCGATCAAATGATTTTCTTTGCTCGTCGATTCGGCTTTGTACATAACTCTCAATTGCCCGTCTTTTCTGAATAATTTGAGTTAACTGGGAATAATAAAAAGCAGACATGAACAACTCAATGCTCTGTATGACATCATTTCTCGTAAAATCTAAACGGAGTAATAAAATGTATGTGTAGTTCTCGTTATTAATGTCCCATTAACATCATGTAATAAGAGTTGATTTCTTTGAAAACATAAATCTGGCTTAATTTGGATTAGTTCAAAAAACTATTATTAGGAAGTTGTTTTCAATTTTTTTATCAACAAAACAATATGAGAACAGTACTGAGACGTTGACTTTTTCTCGTATCTGTGGCAGCCATCATTCCAAAGCAAATATTTCTGAATAAATATAAACGATTAAAAAAGAATGTACTTAATTTGTGAATCATAAACAAAGCATATATCTTTTTTAATTTGTTTTGACGGATAAAAAATACACATCACACAACGGAGTCACTTTGAAGGTATTCTCAAGCTAAGTGGTGGTAATATTAACATTTTAACAGTGCTTTTTAATAGTGAGTGTAGTACTGGGCCATTTACCTGGAACTTACATGTTCTTCACTTTGGTTTCTTTGGTCCTGTGGTTAGAGATTTTACGATATTGGCACAATAGGCCATAATTGCATTCGAATAACAATTTAAATGTAATGAATCATATGAAAGTTCTATTCAATACTATTCAATATACAGTTTCATACTGCAAAAAAAATTCTGATTAGATGAGTTAAAAAGAATAACCTTCGTCATTATATGTATGCAATGAAAAAAGTCTTCAGAGAGATGGGATGAATTCAGATTCATTACCAAGGATAGCTAAAAAATTAACGCTTTCGAATAAAATGTTCAGAAAGGGTATGGTTTCTATATAGTATTTCAAAATATTCCTGGTCTATGCACAATAATTGGCATTTATAGTTCTTTTGGTTTTACACTATATTTGCAAATAAACGTATTGACCTGCTAGAGTGATATTCACTCATTCACGTCATGATGCATTGAAATATATATTCTTTTGTATCACTGAATACGCTTCTTTATTGATATTCACTTCAACCGATGGTCTCTGTGAATATTGGTTTGCAGGTTGATAAAATAAGCGTGTTGATCTCTGCAAAAGCCATAAGTGTATACATGTATTATAGTTGCGATTCGGTCACAGAAAATGGTTGTATATACTGAAACGAATCTAACAACCACGATTGTTAGGTAGAATTCTATTCCATGACCATTAACATTTGTTTTCGATCTCTTTATCCTTAGCTGATTTTTATTCTTCGTTTACACTCTGACACTCTTGTTTTGTACATTTTTATGGTCTTCCAATTGTGTTAATTTTATCTGCACTCAAGAAACACGAGTTGTTGTGAACTTACTATGAAATATGAGCAAATCTCATTATTGAAGGCTTCAAGGTGACTTCAAAATGAAGAACAACAATAAAAGCGTTGTTCCACTGCTTGATTTTACCATGTATTTGTAGAAAATTTGTTTCATATGCATTTACTTCATATTCTTTCATTTTTTATTATAAAAATGGATACTTGCAAAAACAAAATTTACAGTTTTAATCTTAAAAATCATATTAAGACAAGGCTTCATTTCTTTTTGCCTTTGACATGCATAAACGTCTACTTCAATTACAATAAGCAATATATCTTATGACCAAATAATGAACAAATCGGTGCACCTGATCTCACCCATGGTTTTTATTGGGTCCATGCTATTCATTTTTGTATATGTGTGCGTCTTCATTTTCTTGTCTGAACCATGATCATGTTATGTCTTTGATTCTTTGTTTTCCGACGTTCCCATTGTCCTTGGATTGTTCGTTTAGACTGATTGTTCGGTTCTCATTTACTATGTAAGAACAAATATAATAGCCACTCACATCCGAAACTTCCAAGTCAAATTTTACTATTATTAAAATGAAGTTGTGATGTAAACATTTCACACTGTGCAATAAGAAAATACTGAACATAGACTTGTTTACAAATTACAAAAATAATCCTTTAAACAAACAAGATTTCAGAATGATTGGACAAGAAATGAAAGTTTGAATTTTTTAATATATAAGCAGAGGTAATTTTTATATGATATAATGAAAATGTTATACTCTGTAGTTTCCACTTTGAAGGACAGGGGATCCTTGCTACAAATTGCTTTGCTGTCCATGATAGAATACACTATTACAGTCTGTGAAAGACTGGTCTAATGCAACAATCATTTTCTTATCAGAAGGGGCTGAGATTTTTTTTTCGTTCATAAAAGTTTTGTCAGAACCATCCCTCGACAATTTTTTTTTAATTATTTTTGCATACAA
>MJUU01003641.1:33902-54105 GCA_002080025.1 Modiolus philippinarum | reverse complement strand
TCATAAACTTATGTCATATGAATTTATCTATATATTTTCATGTGAAACGTGATAGAATATCATTTCTTCCGTAAATGGCTGTTTCCCATTAAGACAGCCTGATAGAAGACAGGGTCGCGTGAAGCTCTCTTACATGCATAAACGTCAAATCCAACGTTCCGATTTTGTCGACGTCATAATTGTTATCATAGTAAACTCCGTGAATTATTTGACGTCACAGTTGAAAAATCCACAAGAAATGGCAAGTTTTACTTTCCTTCGGTTTGTTCGTTGTATTTTACGGAAGAAATAGCTTCTTACACTCGACTAAAATTAGAGATCGGGATATCTTCCACCCTTGTGAGAAATTCTTCATGTTTTTCCCTCATTACACTCGGGAAAAGACGGAATTTCTCACACTCGTGGACGATATTCCTTATCATTATATGGTCTCATATAAGAAACCTTTAATCTATCTATTACCATATTATTCAATTTAAAGTGTCCCTTTCATAGAATTTTGCGAAATTTTATGTATAAAAAAATAATTGTATTATTGTTCAAAATATAAAATAAAACTTGGGGTCACCGTGTATTTAAGTGAAAAACTGAAATTTTTACATAGAAATGATAGGGAAATGATTATATGAGAGGCTAGCTTTAAAAATCTGTTATAGATTTTGGTCATACTTTGCATGTTTTTTTTATATCATTATCTAGCTAATATATAAGATATAAAAATTAGGGGTCACTGCTGAGATTAGAGAGATAAATTGCGAAATGTTTATTTCTCTATCCATATCTATATGATTTTTTTATATCAAATTATCTCCCTTGCATAATTTCTGTGTTCTGTAAATTTAAAGCACATGTGTTTTTGTTATGAAACCGTTGTAAAAGTGATAAGGCATAACAATTTTAAATACTTTGAACTTTCTTTACATTTTATATAACTATTTTGTTAAATTTCTTTAATGAATGAAACCTTAATTAATAGGTAGACAAAGAGGGCGAAATAATACCACTGAAACAAATTAAAAACTGTACGTTGTCTATATTTTCTTTGTGCATATGTTTTTTTTCAACTCTTCAACGTAATAACTATATATGATTGCCTAAAGGTCATACAGGATAAAAAGAAAATCTTCATTCAAAATTCTTAAACATTTACACATTCACAAAATAAAGGTTTTCAAATACTAGTAACTAAATACCGAAGTTACTGTAAATTTAGGTTCTGCATATGCGCATTTCGACAACTTATGTCTCTATGTGTATATAAAATCTAAACGTTTGGAAGACCATAAACTCAAAGATGCTTAAAAACTGGAAAAGAACAAATAACCAATATGATCTAACTGTAAAGCCAAAACCAGCTAAGGACAGAGCTTTGCACGAGGAAGATACCCTTTTTCCAAATGTAAACTATCTCTAAAATGTTAATAACAAAACAGCGAACTTGCTGTAATTTGGCCATTTCCACAACTTTTGTCTCTTCCGAACAGATATAATCAAATCATTTGAAAGATCAAATCAAAACGTTTGAATTCAGCATTTAAGTTATGGGTGTAGAATTCTTCACGTGACTTGCAGAGATGAATTTGTATTTTATGTTTATTATTGTAGCAGCAAGTGAAAACAAATCAGCATGTGCAACCAAAATGAATAACTGGTCTCAAATTGCGAAATTTTCCAAAATATCTGCTGAGTTTAATTTGAAGCCATTATTGAGAGAACTAAAGCGAGTTATGATTTATCAAATTCAGACAAGTCTTTTAGGTAAGTAGTCGGTTAAAATTGACAAGTCTTTTAGGTTAGTAGAAGAAAGCAAATTGACATTTTTTAGATTAGTATTAGACAGGAAATTGACAAGGCTCCAAGAAAAGTAGTGGTTGGGAAAATGACAAATCTTTAAGGAAAGTAGTCCATAGGGCATCGACAAGACGTTTAGGTAAATAGAGAAAGTATAACAGTAAATTGACAAGTGTTTAAGGTAAGGATTAGTAATAGGATATTTACAAGTCTTATAGGTGTATTTGTATTAGTTCTTCGGGTAAGTAGATGGTACGAAATTGAATATAATTTAAGGTCAGAAGTCGGTAGGAATTGGTCAAGTCATTTAGGTACTATGTAGCAGGTAGGGACTGGAAACTTCTCTTATGTAAGTTACTGGTAGGACATTGAAACGCAAAATTGTAGTGATCTAAAAATCATATAGCTAAAAACATGCCAGTAAAGAAAATGTGAGATAACTGAATGGCTGAAATAGGTGCAAAAAAAACATGGCACGGAATCAAGAATACGGCACTAGGTTCTTTGAATTAAAAAAGATTAAATTGTAAAATATGGCTATTTAGCTTACCCCGGACAAATTATGATGTATATCCACTATGTTGCAAGAAACCCAATAATTTGATAAACACGAATTTGTAGAAAACGTATTGATAAGGTTAACAAACATTTCTAAAAATGTTAATAGCAAGTTGAACACAAAAATGCTAATGGTGCATTACATGATACCCCACCACGTTTCACAAAATTTCAAAGTTTAAAGAGGCATAACTCCAGATCCCTGTGTAGTTCTGAAGCAAAAATTATACTTGGCCTGTGTTTTAGAAGACAGCATGTTATTTCATTCACAAGTTATCAGTCAGAAACCCTAAAATTTGCAAAATTTCAAAGTTTCAAGGGGCATAACTTCAGAATCCCTTGGACCTCTGAACCCGAAACCGAACTTTACCTGAGTTTTGTGGTAAATACCAAGTTTGAAGACAATATATTATTTCATTCACAAGTTATCAGTCGGAAACCCTAAAATTCGCAAAATTTCAAAGTTTCAAGGGGCACAACTCCAGAACCCCTTGGACCTTAGAACCTGAAATCGAACTTGGCCTGAGTTTTGTGGTAAACAAGTTACATACCAAATTTGAAGACAATTTTATTTCATTTACAAGTTATTAGTCGGAAACCCTAAAATTCGCAAAATTTCAAAGTTTCAAGGGGCATAACTCCAGAAACCCTTGGACCTTTGAACCCAAATTCGAACTTGACCTGAGTTTTGTGGTAAACAAGTTACATACCAAGTTTGAAAACCTTATGTTATTTCGTTCACTAGTTATCAGTCGGAAACCTTCGGGGGACGGACAGACAGACGGACGGACGGACACACGATTGAGGTTATCACATAATACCTCGCCACTATGTGTGGCGGGGTATAAAAATATAGGAGCCAAATGATCTGATTTTCAAATGTTCTAGAAAGGCTTAAAGTAGGAAGAATGCAAAACTAATAGAAACTCTCTGGTAGACAAACACAAAGTTTCAGAAGGAAATCTCAAAGCAACACTCCTTTGTTTTTATTGAATATTTAGTTTTTTTGGCAAATTTCCAAATAAAAAGGCCTTTTCATCAGATATTCATTTTAATAACATGCATCTCTTCAATGGAGATAAGAGTTTGACGGACCAATCAAATCAACACATATTTAAGATTTGATAGGTCACAAGTAGCCGATAGAGACCTCAATAAAAACATAAAATTAGTTTTTGAAATAGCTTTACACGAGGGGAGTATTCATTAGTTTATAACATTTATTAAGTTATGATATATTGGTACTCTTCCAATAATATGTTTTGGTTGTTTAATCTTCAACTGCCAGTTCATTAACTTGAATTAAAAAGTTCCCAGTACCACCCTGCGTGCCCCGGCCCGATAGACCAATGGGGTAAAGAAGTGAACCTTATCCAATTTGCCAGACAACCCTTATACCAGCAGACTGATCGAAAAATTCCTGTCATATGGACGCTGGATTGACATAGTTATTTAGCCGTCATTTCACCTTGAAATTGGCAATCCTCACGTTTAGTTGGAAAAGTACCTACATGCACAATGATACTGACGCTACATTTCTAGTGATTTTAATGGCATGCCAATTATTTCTTTTAAAGTTTTTTTTTCAAATATAATGGTTGTTATTGCACTTGTTCGACAAATTGTTGAAATAATCAATTACCTGCAACGTCGTTTATTTTCAAACAAAAGCAAAAATATGTTTGATACATTTCAGATTTTGGAATTAGAGAAATTAACAACCAGTCAGTTGTCTCTATCTTATCATCAGTAATAGATGCAAAAACGGCAGCACTTAATGACAGAATGGTGTCTTCTTTTGGTAATATTACTTATATACATTTATATATACACCTATGCTTTGATGGCTGGTATTAATGATTAATGATTAATTTACTCTACCCTATGCTTAGTCGTTCTAAAAATGTTTATGACTTTGTTATCAGATGCATTATTGTCTCGGTTAATGGTCTTTCAAAAGTTTGTGTTTGATCTGCATTGATGAGACATTGTCAAAATGCGTAAATACAGAAAGTAAATTAACAGTAACTTCGATATTTTGTTATTTATGGGTAAAACTTTATATTATAAAGTTTTTTATTTCCGTATTTTTATAATCATTTGCTTGGCCTGGTTTTCTTCATCGATGCGAAGAAATGTGTTAATTTCACTTTCGTACATGTATCTCTAAAGCCAAACTCAGGTACTTGATGCTGATCGTTAAAATACAAAATACCGGAGTTACTGTAAATTTAGTTTCTGCATATAATGAATTCATCATGAATGCATTTCATGAAATCAAAGAATACATTTTGTGCATATATTTGTACACAATGTTTACATCCCTTGAGGTTTACATCCCTTAAGGTTTTGTGTTTTATCAGCCCTTTCAACGTCTTCCTGTTTGATTTTCTCTACTGAAAAAAATGCATTGTCGAATTTGATATTAACGAGCTAAACAATATCAAAATAACTGAATACAGAAGAAACTGTGAATTAAGCAATAACAGTACATTTGTCCTTTGCTATATTTGATACTACTGAATATTCGGATTTCATTTGGTTTTATGCATTTGAAACATTTTTTGAATATGGATTTTCTTTATTCGGGTTCTGGTGCTGCTGATGAGGAATTAATTTCCGAAATGGCCATACAGCTCATTAAAATTATAGCATTTGGAGTTAACATATGTGTTATGGTCTCATGTTCATTTACTCCGTATCCTTTCATAAAATATTATTTGAATACCCGAGGGCGTCAATCGTAGATTTGACGGTCGAAATGCAGTTTATAGGCTACGCGTAGCGGAGCCTGTAAACGGATATTTTGACCGTCAAATCAAGATTGACGCCGTCGGGTATTCAAATAATGTACTGTTATTGCGATTCTAATGCAACAAATCAATTTCCTGTTCTATTTTTAACTCGAGAATTTGTAACAATATTAAGAACCAGAATAAACAGATTACCTACTTTGTCCCAGGTGTGTAGATGATGGAATTGACGGTCAGTTTTGACCAATCAAAACCTTCGTTATATAAATGGTGCATTAGTATTGGGTTTCTACATGGTTATTTCAACAACGTATGTCTATTCAGCGAGGATAAAATCAAAACATTTGGTAGGTTATATATCGAAAGATATGAAAAGCTGATAGAGAACATAATGGTATAAATTGAAGTCTAACAATCAGCTAATGAAAGAACATTGCGCAAGGAATATACCCCTAGTTTCCACATAAAACTGTTTGTCTAGCCGGTGCAGAGTTTCTGAATATCCTCCGTGACTAACAGTCAATCAGCAAGTGCATCGACCAAGCTAGTAGAATGGTGAGTATTGGAAAATTCGCTTAGTTTATAAGTTTAAATGACTGAAAAGCCTCATGGAATTTTATTGGTTCATATGAAATGTTGAAATGTTAGCTTACAAAGGGTTATGTCGTAAATAAATAACAAAATACCGAAGTTGATGTTAATTTATTTTCTGCATATGCGCATTTCGACAACACATTCGTAAACATTGAGCACTGGTCCAAACTGTACGAAATTTGGGGTCAAAAGGGTCATTTGTAGAACTCCAATTTGCACTTGGTCAAGGTAAATGAATTGAAATTATTCGAAATTTAATAAAAATGATTAAAAACATTGTAATGTTTTGAAATAAAGATTAATTTGTTAAATTGAACGACAAATTATAAAAAGTCGGTTAAAAATGGCGTCCTGTGTAGCGTTTTTAGAATTATGGAAACAATTTATTCATTTATTATAGCAAGAAATTGATCAAAACAATCATAAAAGCAATGTTATGATTATCAAAATGTTTTATGTCGCATTAGCTATCCAAATAAATTCAATCCAGAGACTGTCATTGGCTATTTTCTCAAAATTATTGACTAATTTTTAGTTGTCAAAACCCTACTATTTCAAAAAGATATCATATGGCATTTATACTTAGATATCTTTTGCACAAGGGAGATTGGTAAAATCGAACATAAATCAATGACAATTTCTGAGTTGGAAATAGCCTGTTAAAGGATATAAAGGACACAATTCATTAACCAAATACGGAATCAAATTCAACAGACAAAACAGCAGTGCACAATAAAATGAAACAATAGTTAAACATTATGATATTGTTAATTTTTTTTAGATATGAGGTATGATTATCAAACAATCACAGATTATATTGCGCTTTAATTCGAATGTTCTACTTTGTGCAATAACTTGGCACTCTCATAATGGAAATATTTGGTTTCAATGTTACAAATCTTTTCAGATACCTCACTACAGAATCTAACAGAAACTGTTTCTGTTCTTATTGCTGAAAACAACGACCTAAAGGCAGAACAAGACAAGCTAATAAAACGAACGGATGAAAAACAGAGCAAGTTAGAAGTCCTGGAAAGACAACTTAGTAGGTTAAGTAAAAATTGACGATCGTCAGTATTGGTTATCTTAATAAGCAAAACAAACATTTGAAGAAGAACAATTTAACTCTTCCCGTGTATTTTTTTTTTTTTTTTTGTGTTTGTTTTTTTTTATTGTGGCTTAATATACTTTTTTATTCTTAGTTAGTGATGAGAGTCTACTCCTTGAAGCACATTTACAGCGTAATAAAATTTACTGTGTATTATGTAACTTTTGAATATTTCTTAAACTTGACTAGTGCTGATCTCTGAGATTATTAGACCTAGAGCTTTTAAACTTTGTACGATGTTACCAATATATATAAGTGGAATTACATGTATAATATTTTTTTCTTTAGGGGTCCATAATGGTTATATGCTGGGGGCTTTAAAGGGGATTGGGTATGTTTAGGTAATTATATGGGAAAATCAAATTTTGAACGTTTTATTTAATGTATCTCAAAAAATTATTATCACTTTGTCCATTATACTTCATAGGCAGATTGTGTGTTATGTAAGATAAATATCCACTGCATTTGAGATATCGAAATTACTTCTGTTACGATAGTAAGCATAAAAAAATGAAATTTTCTATTTTGATTTCAGCAATATGAATAAGATTAGAAACCCATTATTTTAAGCTTGTCTAAAATTGAGTGTAATGGATAATGGAGCATTTGGTTGCCAGGGAAAGTTTTTTTTGTCAGAAACATACTCAAACCAGTGCTAGGTGCCGTCTTGAATTTACTACTAGGTATGAGCATAGCTCATTGTCGAAGGCGTCATGGGGACTTCCAGATGAAGAGCAATAATAAAAGCATTGTTCCGTTGCTTTTTTTACTGTGTATTTGTAGAGACTTTTTCTCATGTGCATTTACTGCATATCCCTTCTTTGCTTATCCAATTTCAGTGATATTGACAAAAGTGATAACTCTCGCTTATTTTTTTTTACATGAGGGTCACATAATGCCACGAAATCTGATATCGGAGTTCGTTTGGAAGATTTTTTTGTTTTGCTATGCGAATGGAGTTATAGCTAATTATTATTATCATTATTTTTATTATTATTCCTTAATTTTCGCACGCCACAACTTTTCTGAAACAGATTTTAAAAAACTTTAGACATACAGCTTTGAACTTTCTAGAATGTTGGCTCCATATGTTAAGATGTGCGATCAACATTGAGAAGGTATTCAACATGTCATGATTGTGTATGATATCAATTTTTCAATGTCTTTAATGTTTTATATACTGTAAGATAAATCTAACTTCAAGGTAGATGGCCACGTTTTTTACACTATATTTGTAGTGCATTATATGAGTTAAATTTGTTCTGTACATAGTAAAGTTTTTCATGTTTTGATATTGCCTATGATATCGCCTCTTTGTGGTTTCATAATGGTCATTTACTCTTTACTGTTGTTATAGTTCAAAGTAACTATAATAAGAAAAACTCACTATATAAACAATGAAGGGATATGAAGTAAATGAAAATGAGACAAAACTCTACAAATACATGGCAAAACACAGCAATGAAACAACGCTTTTATTGTTGTTCTTCATCTTTAAGTCACCATGAGGCCTTCAACAATGAGCATTACTCATACCTCATAGCAAGTTCAAGACGGCCCCTAGCACCGGTTTGAGCGGTATTCATTGCTAATTGCTGAGCAACGCTCATCCATGTCTTTTTATCCTTTGATCCATGGATGCGGGATCGTCAACAAACATAAACTTAACTGGCAAAGTGTTCTTACAATCGCTGTCATCAATTTCCCGATAAAAAGACTAGTAGAGGACGATCACAACATTTAAACAACCAGAGGGCACTCATCGAGCCAATTGTAAGAAAACTTGGCATTTTATATATAAAAGTCATGAGACGTTGGCACAATAAACAGGTGGTCAGAAAAACAATTTTCAATAACAAAAAATTAAAAAGCAAAAATTTGAAAGAATGATAGTGCATTCATATGAGAAATTCTCTCAAAAACAAGTACACCATAACTGTAATGTATATAGAGTATACATCTCTCTCACGGGGAATCTTTTTACGGACTCCACACTGCAGGAGAGACAAACTCCTGTCTTAAATTAACTATGAAGGGATATGGAGTAAATGCAAATGAGACAAAATCTCTACAAATACATGGTAAAACACAGCAAGCCTGTCTGTGTCACAAATATGTCCAAGCGTGATTTGTAACATGCTATGAACAGATGGTTTTCTTATTGCTTAAAGTCTGTTCTTATATAAATCTATTATCCATTGGACTTATTATTGTGTAATACAAGAACGAAAAATAAAATGTCTTTATACTTTAGGGAAACGGGATAGAGAAAGGGGAGGTCTAGGTACCCATAAACCGGTTTAACCGTACCACTGGCTGTTGCCAGTGCCGGTATCAAGTCCGGCTATCCCGAGTTCCTATCGTTATCTATGTTTGTCTTTTGTCATTTTATTGTTTTTCTTCTGTGGTTCCCTGGTTGATTATGACATGTGATTGTAATGTTCGGCAATTGTAAGTGTTTCCTGTTATCTTCCTTTCATTAATTTCTACATTCAAAATTACATCATTTCAGAATGTCCGCCGCAATGGCAATATTATGGTACATCATGTTATAGAGCGTTCACTTCGCAACCAAAGAACTGGAGAGAAGCACAGGTACGTACCAAATCACATCATTTCAGAATGTCCGCCGCAATGGCAATATTATGGTACATTATGTTATAGAGCATTCACCTCGCAACCAAAGAACTGGAGCGAAGCACAGGTACGTACCAAATTACATCATTTCAGAATGAAATGTCCGCCGCAATGGCAATATTATGGTACATCATGTTATAGAGCGTTCACTTCGCAAACAAAGAACTGGAGAGAAGCACAGGTACGTACCAAATTATTGAAAAATATATAAAGCCAGGAGGAATAACTTTGAAATGATGCTAAATGAACTTCATGTTGTAATGTGCATCATGACAAGCAAATTTACTAAAATCATCAACCCTATCCAGGAAACAATTATCAATAGCAGTTATGACAGGTTCTTTTTCGAACATTTTGATCTTATAACGCTCTTTAGAGGCTTAACACAATTATTAAGACTGTTTAAGATATTCAATGTTATTTTAAGGTAATTACTTTGAAAGACGATCAAAACATCTTAAGTTTATTCATTCAAGGTAAGCTAGGTGGGTATAAAAGAAATGAACAGCTTATTATTCTATAATTCAAATCCATTAGCCAAAAGGACCCTCATTTTGATTTTATAAACACCGGCAGTACAATACTGTGAGAAAATACAAATTTAAAGTCCTCAGACATAGCATAACAAAAATACAATAAAACAAGTTCAGTCGATTGTCGAAAAAAATATTCGAAACTAAGGCTCTTACAGTGTGAACTCCCATAAAAATCAAAATTGACTTTAGGTGCTCTGGAAGGGTATAAGGTCATGAGCTGAAATCACTTTCTGCGCATCCCCCCACTTCCCATTAAGACCCATTTTTCCCTCTTCAAAATAAAACATGTTAACATGAACATAACAGGCACGCAAAGACAGAATGGGGTCACTTTTATAGTACACGACTTAAAAATCGTATATTTTCATTTTCACTGAAGTTTTATCTTTTAAGTTTCTTAAATTTCTATAGATGGATGAAATATACAAAACTTTGATATCAAATGAAAGCTTAATTTATAATTTTTACAACGAATCTAAGTTTGGGCATTTCATGCCTTTTTTGGCCTGGTGATATAAAAATGATACCCCTCTCCAGCAAAAAATGATGAAAATGACGGTTTTGTGGATTTTAACTCCTTTTAGATATACAGCTTTGGTAGTGATCTGTACTTTTTTTACCCAACTTATCAGTTGTGACACAAGTTGAAAAAATAACAACATTAAAGTCCAAAGATATTTATTTTATATGGCAAAATTTTTGAAAAATGGAAATTTTCAGGGTTTTCAATATTTTCATTATTATGACTTTCCAATGTTATGATCGTTAAAATCTGAATATGTATCTTTTAATTGCCTATGCAATAAGGTTTATAATGTTTAAGCAACAGATTGGGTACAAATATTTTGTTTCAATCTTTTCTTAGGTTTGCAAATGTCGTAATAACACCCATCCCCCTGAAAATTTAAGACAAAAATTCTAAATATTCATAATAAATGCTTTAATGTAATGTTTATTTGAATTTTGGCTGAGATTTCACTAT
This sequence comes from Modiolus philippinarum, assembly GCA_002080025.1. Taxonomy (NCBI): domain Eukaryota; kingdom Metazoa; phylum Mollusca; class Bivalvia; order Mytilida; family Modiolidae; genus Modiolus; species Modiolus philippinarum. Next base: position 43,146 of record MJUU01003641.1, on the reverse strand, counting down.
ATCTAACATACAGAATACCTTTTAAGTACAACTGAATTGTTTAAATTAGCTATGATTGATCGTTCTGTCCGAAAATGTGTGCAAAGTGGGAGTTTTCAGTTTTTCTACAATCCCCACTAAGTTGTTGTTTAGATGTCGATTTCTTATAGAATTTATATATAACCTTAAAATATGGATGTTATACCATTTCAGCATGCCTGAACTTTGATTATACGTTTTTAAACGTTTGAGACAAACTAGACTTAAGAAATACAAATCTTAATCCTTCCTGTATGCCATGGGCTGAAATCAAATAATTTTCTGTAGATAAGTTAGATATACTGAAATTTGGTACCACATTGAAGCTAATTTTTTAAATGAAGCTTCATCTTATATAACCAAGTGAACTTTAAATTTAAGAAACCACTGGTACACCATCATCAGCATCATACCTGGAACTATACCTATACATTGACAACTCTGGACGTCTGAAAACAAAACTTGCGTGATGATTTCGACTTTCCAATAGTGAACTTCCCGTTATTGAGCAGTAATATTGCCACATCTCCGGCATATGGCGTGTACATTTCACAACCCATTCGTTATTGCCGTGCCTGTAGTTTGTACAGCGAGGGTATGTTCAGTCACTGTTGCAATTGTCACTACAGAAGTTTTACGGTCGTCACCACGATTTGACAGACCGTAACAATGTTTCTATATCACAAATGAGAATAGATATCTTTGGGTAGATCCAGAGATTATTACCGGACTGACTAACATGGACTGTGAAAAAACCGGACTTTTCACTTGCAGGGTGACGGGTGCAACGCGTGGAGCAGATCATGCTTACTCTTCCGGAGCACCTGATGATACCTCACTTTTTGTAGGAGTTCACACTGCTAGTGCTTTAGTTATTTGGCGTTCATGTTCATTTTTGTTTATTTGTTTGTCTTTGTCATACTGTCTTAATTCGTGTTGGATATGAAATGCCGTGATTTTGATCATGATTTGAGGGTCCCCTTTCCTCGTTCTTGCTTCGGTCTTCGTTTGCAGATGTATTGATATGTTTTACAATGAAAACTAGTTTGGCCGCTATACGCCGTTTTTATGATCTGGCAATACAAACTAGAGGCTCAGAGACTGAGCCTGTATCGCTCACCTGACAAAATGTTTCTATGCCATGCATGACCAAAAATGATGTTTTTTACCAATAGGGTCTAATGTTTAGCTATGTTCTCCATGGACACCTGTGTTTTTTTGTCTGATCCTATTGAAATGAGCAATCTTTGCAAAAGACCTACTATACATCATTTAAATACAGTTTAGTTAAATTTGCTTGAATAGTTTCATAGAAGATGATGAAAAGGATGATTTTCTCATAGGCTCCAATGTTAAACTGTGTTCCGCGCTTACCGCCATGTTTTTTGTCGGAGCAAAATGAAATGAGCAATTTATGTGAAGCACCTTCTGTACATCATTCCTGTAAAGTTTGGTTGAATTTGCTTCAGTATTTTCAGAGAAGAAGATGAATATGTAATTGTCCCATAGGGTCCAATTTTAAACTATGTTCCTCGCTGGCGGCCATGTTTTTTGTCGGATCTGAACAAAATGAGCGATATTTGTACATTATTCCTGTAAAGTTTGGTTAAATTTGCTTCAGTGGTCCTGAGGAGAAGATGAAAATGTGATTTTTCCCAAAGGGTCCAATGTTAAACCTAAGTTCTGCACTTGCGGCCATGTTTTTTATTGGATCCGAACAAATTGAGCAATCATTGTAAAGGACCTTTAGTACATAAGTAAGTGAGAACCGAATCGTTAGTCAAAAGAACGAACAATTCATGGACAATGGCAACATCGAAAATACTAAGAAACAAGAACACCACTTGAGTACGGGACAAAAAAGAAAAATAAAGACACACAAACAGATGAACAACACGGACCCAATAAAAACCATTGGTGAGATCAGGTGCACCGGTAGAGTAAGCATCTCTTGCTTCTTATAAGACACCCGCCGTGTTGAACATGTCAACTACCGCAGTAAGGTCAAATCCGATACAGAAAGAACAAACTTTAGTTGTAGAGGGTAAGATCTGTTGTAATCTGGGAAACAGATATCCCATAGCGATCCACAACATAGTGATGTCGACCGTAAAACTTCTGTAGTGATGACTTTAAGTTTTTGGTAACGTACCCTTGCTTAAGTAGTCTATTTGTAAGCAACCGGTAAAGTAAGTGAGAACCGAACCGTCAATCCAAAAGCGAACAATCCAATGGCACAATGGCAACACCAGAAACAAAAAAAAAGTGGAAAAAAACAGAGACACAACATGGGTACGGCACAGAAAAGAAAAATGAAGACACATACAGATAAAGATGAACAACACGGACCCAATAAAAACTATGGGTGAGATCAGGTGCACCGGTAGAGTTAGCATCTCCTGCTTCTTATAGGACACCCGTCGTGTTGAACATGTAAATCCGGTAGTAAAGTCAAATCCGGTAAAGGAAACAACAACTAAGCTTTAAAGGGAAAGATCTGTTGTCATCTGGGAAACAGATATCCCATAGCGGTCCACAAGATGGTGATGTCGACCGTAAAACTTCTGGACTTCAAATAAGTCACTGTATCGACTGTATGTTTATACAAAGTATCGAGAGCTACATGTTGGATGCTGTTGTTTACAGATGTAACATGAGAAGGGAAAAAAATAATATAAAAAAATAAGAATATAAAAATTTTAAATATAGTTTTGCTAAAAATCCTTTCCCTACCAGTTTTTTTCATACCCTTTTTTAACTGATTAACATGTTCTCGTTTTGCTCGTTGGGCGTAAAACACAATTTTATAGCACAATTTTGTAACAGTATTGTTAATAGAATCGATGTACACATACTAACAAAACATTTTTTTCCCTTCTCATGTTACATCTGTAAACAACAACAGCCAACATGCAGCTCTTTGTATAAACATTTGTAGTTTAGTCTTTATAAATAGGTTTTGTTTTTTTAACTTTTTATTGTGTTTTGATGAAGAGCCGGTCAAGTCTCGAAATATCAACTGTTATTTTATTTGCTAATTACTTTGTTTATTTTGAGGTTATATAAATGTAAAGACAGTTATATTTTGAGATTATAAAGTATAATTTTGTTGGGGAAGAGTTAAATTTTCTGTATTTAGAGTCTCATTGAACACTTCTTGTTTTTCTTATCAGTGTTTTACAATAACTTATGTTGCAGTAAAAACAATAAATTGGCATGTCAGCGGATAAATCCTCTTGATTTGCCACATATAACGATTTAAAAGCGAACTTTGGAGAAATCTGACATGCTGAAAATTCCTGTTTTACATCAATTTGGAACAAAATATTGAGTTTACTCGACATTGGGATTTATAATACCAAATCATGACATAATTCGAATTCATACAACATTATTACATGCAAATCAGATTTTGCGTGTTTTGGTGATTTTTATCCCAAATTGTCAATTTTAGAAAAAATTTGTTGGGGGTATGGGTAAGTTTTTCTGTATTTAGAGTCACATTAAACACTCCTGTTTTTTTCTTCACAATGTCGTGACACAAGTAATGTATCGATTAGATCAATTTATTGGTATATCTACAGATATATTCTATAGACTTGACATATATTGCGATTTAACAGTGAACTTTGGACAAATCTAAAATGTTGAAAATTCCCATTTTCCGCCAATTTAGACAAATTATTTAATTTTGGTCGACAAATGGCTATTGAAAAACTAAATCATGATGTAATTCATGCAACATTGTCATATTCAACACCCATTTTGTGTGTTCTGGTTATTTTAATGGAACCTAGACAACAAATTGACAATTTTAGAGTAAATTTGTTGGGCTAGGTTTAAGTTTGATGGATGTACGATGTTTATATCACCTTAAAATGGCCATTATATGTAATGGTTATAAAGCAAATATAAAAAGCTTTTATTTGATATCTACTTTAAATGATATTTGTTTACTAAGAAATATTAGGCAACAGAAAGACAAAATTTAGTCAAAAACGCAAATTTTCAAAGATCCATTTATTTGGTCTATTTGAAAATAGAACTTAGGTCATTAAAAAGATGTTAACATTTTGTTAACATGTTTTATATTCAAGAAAATAGATTGAAAATTTAAAAACAATTTTCATAATTGGGAATTGAGATGGACTTCGGGTTCTATAGGCCATCAAACTTACGTAATTTCATGGAAAACATCAAATTGTTCGTCAATATTTCATAGGGGTAGGGACACGTTTAATGCCGGTATGGAACGTATTGGCCTTAGAATTTGTAAAAATGTGGGTTCTATGTAAAGCTCATACAATAAGCAATCAATTGATATATTGTTTTTATATCTGGGAAGCATTGGGTCAACATTTTGAATCAACTGAACGAAAAACAAAGTTTTCCAAAATTTCGGTAGGTGGGTCAAAAAATGGCCCTGTTCCACCAGTGCATGCAGGTAATGCTCTTGTTAACATGTTTAACTTTGAAGAGGGGATGTAAGCGGACGTAAAAACCCGGCTTGGGTTGGGAAGTGGGGAGATTCCAGTCCATGGACTATATGCTTGTTCTGCTTCGTAAAGTGCACCTGTAACAAGTTCGTTCAAGTATATATTGTTTTGGAAAATCTGTTTGGTAGTTAATTGATTAACACCATTTTCTAATCCTTAGACAGAACGAATACACGGTATGTGTTACTACCCTCAAACAATACCAAGGTAAAGGTTTGAAAAGTTTCTGTAAATCTCTTATTTATTCAAATATTAACAAGACCAAATCGGAACCACAAACATCACTAAACAAGACAAAACTAAAATTAACAGTATGATATATAAGACAACACAGAAAATGAGGAACTGACATTATGAACTCACATAATAACCGAGAGTGACACCAAGTGCTCTGCAAGGGTAAGTATATCCTGCTACGTATATGGCACCCGTCTCACTATCAGAGAGTAAATTCATCAGTAATTCCGATTTCGTGTAGACGTAAAATTTAGCTGAAAAAGTCAGTTTTCATTTGAGAAACCGACACCTCATACCTTTAAAAGTGGTCATGATGACGTGCATAGAGTTTTAAGGGATTAATAACAACCAGCACCCAACAGTTCTTGTGAACATTTTCTGTTCTTCTTTTTTTTCTTTTTGCTCCATTAAAAATTAATACTTAAACTACGAACTCGACTGAATTAGCATAGCAATATGCCCTCCATACGCTGGGGGGTAGATATATTGCTGCTGTGAAAAAAAAATTGGGAAATTAGATTTTCATTTCGCAAGTAATGATGATAAATAGCACAGCTCTGTAAGGGGGTAAACCGTATTAATCGCATATATATAAAGCAGTGGCTGCCACATTGTAGATGAACAACTGTTTTTCAAACTTGAAATGACATTTTGTCTTTAACGACCATGCATTTTTAAAACGTGACCAGCGTAGAGACTTTTATAACCATGAATATTTCGATTTCGAACATAACTTGTTACAAAACACGACTATTATTGGAAAATGACCTTGTAATTGTTTTCAAAACTAATGTTGCTCTGGGTGGAACTTAACCTTCGGATAAAATCGTGCCATATGAGATTTAAGTGTCTCTGAAAGGCTTTGTACATGATCTTCCTCTCTCGGAAACTGTACTTCGTAGAACCCTTGGATCTGTAACATCATTAATAAGTTATGTGAATGTATATGTGGAAATGTTGAGGTCAAAGATCATTGGTGACCTTCATCTGTGACGTTTGAATGTTTCATCACTCTCACTATATAACTGTAACATATGGCTGATGAAATTTAATTTTTTGTTACAAGACGCCACATTGTAAATATTGGATAAAAAAGAATTCAAGACTGACTTTCAGTGTCGATCATCGCTTCGTACTCCTAAACGATAGCCATAGAATACCGTATAACGGGTTATTTTGACGGGTGTAAAATTGTGCAGTTTTAAAGAGATAATGTCTACGAAAAATTTTGGCGTTTTTTTTTTTTTTTTTTTTTTTTTTTTTTTTTTTTTTTGCGATTACGTAAAAAACATAATAAGATATTTAACTTGTAACTAACAAGAAGTGTGTATCGGTTTATAATAAGTGTTGATCAACATGAATGATATAGAAAAGAGTGTTTAGTATCCATTGATTTAAATAATTTTTATTGCCGTTAATCAATTATTTAGTAAATTACATGTCATTTATATTAGTACCTGCATTTTCAATAATTTTAAATATTTGTCACCTACACAGCTTGGCCTGAATACAAATGGTAGACATGAACAAAACATCAAGATATCTAAGCTGTTATGATAAATATTGATTAATTTCCAAAGATAATGATTTAAAAAAAGTTATAAATTTCAAATACTTGTTTAACTGTATAAACTGTAGAATAAAGTTTGGCGGAATTTATTTGGCGATTTAAGCTGGACTGCTTAAATACGCGAAAGAAAATAACCCGCCATACGGTAGTATGTTTGTAATACATAAATAAGGATATATGTAACGCAGAATGTGCCTGTCTGCACATGATATGTGAATAAAGGCAAGGCATTTTTACAGGCGGAATGTCAACAGATAGGTAGTAAACTTGCTGTCAATAACTAACAAAATACAGAAGTTACCATTAATTTATTTTCTGCATATGCGCATTTCGACAACTTTTGTCTCATCAGTGCAGATCAAACCAAAACATTTGGAAGTCCGTTAACCGAAAAACGTGTAAAAGCTGATAGAGAACAAATAACCAAAAGGATCTAAATAAAAAAGATAAAATTCAGCTAAGGACAGAGCTATGCATGAGGGAGATAGTTTTATACAAAATTTTGTAAAATTTAGATATTGCAAGTTTCAATAAAGTCGAAAATATGCAACCAGACAATGTATCCTGCAGTATTTTTACAGACGGAATGTAAACGGATAGGTAGTAAACTTGTTGTCAAATATGAAACTAGACAATGTATTTTTACAGACGGAATGTCAACGGATAGGTAGTAAACTTGTTGAAATAGAGACAAAGGATGAAAGTGACTTTGTAAAGCAAGTGGCCATAAAGACAAATGAGGGTATGTCAATACAAAATATAAATTTAAGCAATACCCAAGGGTGTCAATCGTAGATTTGACGGTCTAAATACAGTTTACAGGCGACGCGTAGACGGATATTTTGACCGTCAAATCAAGATTGACACCCTCGGGTATTCAAATAATGTACTGTTATGGCAATTCTTATGCAATTAAACGATTTCATGTTCTATTTTCAACATGTGTAACTATTCAAGATACCAGACTAAGCAGGGAACCTATCCCGTCCCAAGTGTGTAGATGGTGGAATTGACGGTCAATTCTGGCCAATCAACGCTTCTGTTATATAAATGTTGCATTAGAATATTGTTTTTATTCAAAATTGTGCATCCCTTTAATACATAAATTTATTACGATCTCAAAGATGAGATTGCCTGTAAGTGTTTGAATAAATCAAAATAAAAGAAAATAGAAACCACGTTGCCGTGAAAATTGACCTCATGTCCTCCACTTTGCAGGATACAATGAAACTCTTTTAAGCTTGCAGATTACAATTATTGTTCTTGCCAGTGTAAACCGAAAGGATACGGAGTAACCAGGCAAGCAATGGAACAACACTGTTTTTCTTCATCGTGACACCATGAGGCCTTCAACAGTGAACTTTGCTCATACCTTAAAGTAAGTGTAAGACAGTCCCTAGCACGATTCGAGACTAATTCATTGCTAGATACGCGGCTTTACTGGTAATGTAGCGGGATCGTCAACAAACAGTAATTGAACTGGCAATGTGCTCTTTCAATCATTGTCATACGTTGCCTTACAATAGCACTATTTTTCCAAGATAGTGGGCAATTACATTTTTAAGGCAAATACATGACACTAATCAAGTTGATTGTTATTAAACTTGGCATTTTAAAGTTGTGAGATATGGGAACAACAGTGGTCTAATTAACATTTCGAAATTACAAGAAAAAGAAAATTGAAAATTTGAAAGTATGATTTTATATCCATATGATAAAATTTTCTCAATCATAACTAAAATTTATAGGGAAATATCTTTGGCATAATATATGGAGAATCTGTGCATGAACGATTTCTTTCAACTACAGTTTTATCAGTGTTCGCTTACCAAGCTTAGTGTCCTGTAGTTTGCCAGGTGTTGTCAAACATTAACGGATTAAAGATAAGAATACTAGACTATTATTCGTATAAAGCTGAATTGGTCGAAATTACGACTGCACTTCAGCTTTCGGAGAAGTGTATTATTTACAGCAAAATACTCTGTCATTATGTAGTGTTCCAATAAAACCAAATGAAACTAAATTAAAAACAATTGTTGTCTATCAGATTTTACACATTTTTCGGTTCAGTATCTTCATTTACAGAGTATCACACTCCTGACCAGGTATTCCTATTGGAACAGGATCTGTGTTTACAGAGTATCACGCTCCTGAACGGGACGTCCTGTTGGCGCAGGGTCTTTGTTTACAGAGAATCACACCCCTGAACTGGAATTCCTATAGCAGCAGGAACAGGCGTCCTGTTTGAACGGGATCTTTGTTTACAGAGTATCGAACTCCTGAACACGACGTCCTGTTTGAACAGGATCTTTGTTTACAGAGTATCACGCTCCTGTACAGGGCGTACTGTGGGAGCAGGAGCTGTGTTAACAGAGTATTACGCCCCTAAACAGGACGACCTCTTTGAACGGGATCTTTGCTTACACAGTATCACGCTCCTGAACAGGACGTCATGTTTGAAAATATTTTTACAGAGTATGACGCTCCGGAACAAGACGTACTTCTGGAGCAGGATCTTAGTTTACAGAGAATCACGCTTCTGGAAAGGACGTCCTGCTGCAGCAGGATCTGTATTTACTGATTATCATCCTTCCCCATGGTTATATCAGCCTGCAGAGCATTTCAGCAAAAGCCGTATCTTGTTGACCCGGATATATCAGAGGTTGACCTGGATATATCAAGGGATTCTCCCAAAGTTTCAAAGGCAATAACCTTTTTTGTAACAATAAACATCAATTGCATTTGCTCTTTCCGATTAGGTATTCAGAACAGAATTATGATTACACAAATAGATAAACTAAATGTCAGAAAAATTGTAGAAACTAGGTCGTTGATATATCCTGCAGAGCTTTGACGTTTTCACATTATGACGTCATAATAGCTTTAAGCAACGATAGAATGTCGTAACAACCAAAGGTTGCGG
>MJUU01003641.1:22308-33313 GCA_002080025.1 Modiolus philippinarum | reverse complement strand
TTATCATCCTTCCCCATGGTTATATCAGCCTGCAGAGCCTTTCAGCAAAAGCCGTATCTTGTTGACCCGGATATATCAGAGGTTGACCTGGATATATCAAGGGATTCTCCCAAAGTTTCAAAGGCAATAACCTTTTTTGTAACAATAAACATCAATTGCATTTGCTCTTTCCGATTAGGTATTCAGAACAGAATTATGATTACACAAATAGATAAACTAAATGTCAGAAAAATTGTAGAAACTAGGTCGTTGATATATCCTGCAGAGCTTTGACGTTTTCACATTATGACGTCATAATAGCTTTAAGCAACGATAGAATGTCGTAACAACCAAAGGTTGCGGCAAAATTCAAAATCGACGTTATTTAGAGAATGTCGGTCAAATTATTCACCCAGTTACAAAACCTTTGCCAATAAAATGATAAAAAAACTACTAAACATGTTTTTGAGCTGGAAATTGCTGAAAAGGCGAGTATGGCATGTATGTCGTGTTTTCCGCGCAACTTTGTGAGAATTTGAAAATTCAGTTCAATAATTACAAATCTAAAATATAAAATAAAGGATGATAAACAAGTTATCGGGCTTTTGACAGCTGATGTGTTGTAAAATATCACCCCGCTCGCCAGAATATGAAGCTTGAGGCTCGTTCGCTACGCTCATTCGCCCCTTTGCTTCATGTTCTGGCTCACGGGTTAATATTTTACGATATATTGCTGTCAAGAGCCCGATAACTTATACGTATCATGCTCCTGAACGGAACGTCTTGCAGGAGCAGGATCTGTGTTTACAGAGAATCATGCTCCTGAACAGGACGTCCTGTGGGCGCAGGATCTTTGTTTACAGAGTATAAAGACCCTGGACTGGAATTCCTATAGGAGCAGGATCTGTTATTACAGAGTATCACACTCTTAAACAAGACATCTGTTGGTGCAGGAGCTGTGGTGACAGAATATCACGCCCCTCAACAGAACGTCCAATTTGAACAGGATTTTTGTTTACAGAGAATCACGCTCCTAAACAGCACGTCCTGTCTGAAACGTATTTTTGTTTAACGCTCCTGATTGGGACATCCTGCTTGAGCAGAATTTTTGTTTACAGAGTATCAAGCTTGTGAAAAGGCCATTCTGCTGGAGCGGGGTCTTTGTTTACAGATTATCACGCTCCGGAACGGGACGTCCCGTTGACGCAGAACTTTTGTTTACAGGGTGTCACGGACCTGAACTGGATTTCCGAAAGGAGTAGGAACTGTGTTTACAGAGTATCACGCTCCTGAATAGGATTTACTGTTGCAGCAGGAGCTGTGTTTACAGAAGATCACATCCCTGTACAGGACGCCCTGTTTGAACAGGATCTTTGTTTACAGAGTATTAAGCTCCTGAACAGGACGTTCTTTTTGAACTGGATCTTTTTTACAGAGTATAACGCTCCTGAGCACGATGTCCTGCTGGGGCAGGATCTTTGTTTACAGAGAATTTCGTTCCTGAACAGGACGTCCCGCTGAAGCAGGATCTTTGTTTACATGATCTCACGGTCCTGAATAATAAAAATTCATTGCATTTAACTATTTTTACTGAACAGGAATTTCATTAACGTCTGGCGACTTTATTCTTTACACATCTGTTTTATTTACAAATAAAAGCAAAATTTTATACACAAATTTTTACATTTACCCTTTGCATTACCACATACTTTTTCATGTCGGATATGCAAATACCTGAATGGAATTGTTAATTCTAAGCAGCAATATATCTACCGTCTAAGCATATGGAGTTTATATTTCACAATTGATTCGTTAATGTAGATCGTGTGGAAAGAGCAAAGCACTGTCACAAAAACTGCGGAGTCAGGGATATGCTCAGCCGTTGTTACTTTCTCCTTCAGAAATTCTATAGCCATCACCACATCATAGATAGATATGAAATATCGTTGTCACAAATGAAGACTGATAATTTCAGCTATATTCACGTCTTCCTGGATTTGACATTTCCGATTCTGACTTTACCCTGGATTGACCCACTGATAGTGAGAAGGGTGATGTATTCAGAGCAGGACATGCTTACCCTACCGGAGCACCTGATGTCACTCTGTTTTTTTTTAGTTCACACTATAAGTGCTTTAGTTTTTGGTGTTGTTTTGTGGTGTTTGTGTTTTGTGGATGTGTAGTGACTTTGGTCTTCCGTCTTCTGGACACTACAAGTACAACACTTAACACTAAAGCACTAACAATGTGAAATCTTTAAAAAAAAATAGAGTAAAAGTTTGTTTACAATTGTCATGTTATAACCAAAATTGAAGATTCTAAGATGATTTCAATCGTTTATGGTCATTAGGAGGAAACAACCTCTTTTATTAGCATCTGTGGTATTATCAGTAAGCCATGGTACAGGCGAGCTGTACACGCTTTTGAAAGCATCTTGTTTAATAAACAAAGCATGGCTCGACGACATAACCAAATTACTAAAACATATATTCAATAAATAACACTTATTATATAGATAGCAGTGATTTATCGAGTTTGAGTGTTCTCAATCAAATAAATTTCATGTTTTCACTCAGTGAAATAAACAATTTATTTTCACTCTAGGAAATGACGTCACAAAATTATCGTCAATGTAAACACATAGCGCATTGATATTAAAAAGATAATCGTCATAAAATTGCATCCAAAATCTGTTCATAGATTTGAAAATCTATATAATGATAAGCATAACTAATCAACCTTGATGGATATCAATGATAATGTCACTCGTGTCGAACAACGCAACGGATTAAACTCGTTTAGGAACAAGTTCCAAAACTCGTTTAATCCTGCGTTGTTCGGCACTCGTGACATTAATATTATTGATATTCATCACGGTCGATTAGTTATACTATAATTAATCAATCAATGACTTTTTAGTTTTAGTTTTCCACTTTCCATATTTTGGTGTGTTTTTGTTTGAATATTTCTCAATGATTTGTTCATATCGCATTTCATACAATCATGCAATCAGTGCTAAAGTATTATCAACTCAATGTCTTGATTAGTTAAACTGTGGACTGGAGGAACTAGAAGTGGCAAAGGATATTGGCACTGGGCGACAACTGGAAAGAAGTTTACGTATACTGATTGGGCCGCCGGACAACCTAGTAATCCTAACACAGAATTAGTTGTAAACCTTCTGAATTGGAAACATGCTTATTACAATTGGAATGATGAAAACATATACACCAGAAGTCCATACATTTGTGAAATGAGGTAAATACTAAAATTAAAGTATTAAATTCTTCACAAACGTTTGGTAAATGTTCTTTGCTAACTACAATATTTATTATTTTGTCATTCTGCAAATAATTTTCCGACTGTTTTCTAAAGAGTGAAGATCCAACAATCAGACATAAAATAGTGATGCATACCTACCCATAGAGGAGCTTTCAGGCTTTAGAATTTTTATAATGGCGCCCGTTGCGATTGAAACGGATATGTGAAAGGCTTATAATTGAATGAGACTACAAAGAAAAGTGATCTTGGATATGTAGAACTATTTTAGCCCTGATACCTGATTTTGACGTTTTCTTTTTCTCTTTTTATTTATTTTTTATTTATTATTTTTTATTTATTTATATATTTATTTATTTATTTTGAGGAAGAGACGTTTGTATCGTCACCCTGATATAGATATCATATTCTATAATTATGGTGAAAAAATAAAGTATTTTGTTTGGTTGGAAATTTGTTCAATATAGGCAGGTATCTGATTCTTGTACAGCATCATGACAAATATAGCCTTTATTCTCTTTAATTCTGTGCAGGCGGTGTTAGCATACTTGTTAGAAACCATAGGTTCGAATCCAAAAGACGAACTATGTAATTGCAAGAGATAGAATTTCAAATCGCATGTTACTTTTGTAAAGTGAGAAGTAAAATGTATTTTGTGTCATCTTTCTTTAGTGATGAATTATACATCATATTTACTTCATTCATTCAAATTTCAAATGTAGTAGCAGAAATAATGGATATGGCATAAATGTGCATGGAACTATATCAATAGGAATACCTTGTTAAATTTAGCAAATTGAGCATTGGTGGTATTGTTTTATGATTTTGAAGTCGCCATTACGAACTTTTGATATTATTTTATTTAATATAACATTTATACTTTAATAAAACGTATTATAATGATTTATAAGTTGTTAATGAAATGTATGAGATAATCGGTGAATATACTCTTATCACCAGTCCTTCTTAACGACCAAAGGTGTCTATATATTGATAAATAATATATTGTTTGTCTTGATTAGGCAATATTAAGGCTATGTCAGGACAAAATCGAAAAAAAATAAAGAAGAAACATACATGGCAGTTAGGATTGATTGATTGATTGATTTCGTTTTGCCACCTTGAGTAGAGGTAGTAAGGAAATCTACGACCATTATTACTACTCAATAAAAAGAACTCTAAAAGCATTCCAAAAATAGTCAGAAAAAAAGAAAATTGCTAAACGATATCGAATAGGAGGCAAAATCGATCACCAACACTATCAACCAAATCCAATACACAGAATGAAACCTCAGTATTTTTATTGAATTAGAACAGCGAACTTAACTTTAGTTAAAACAGCAAACTTACACATGTACATAAAACGCAAGGTAGAATTCCATGTGAGACAAATATAACTGGGCTGGTGAATACCCCCGTTGTCCTGCTGTCAACCAGTAGTGCTCTCGACCAAGTGAAGAAACTGGTAGGGTAACAAAATGTAGCATACGTTTGGCCTCCAGAAACTGGTCTTTTTCGAATGCAAAAGAAAATATTTTTATACTGCTTGGGGCATGGCATTGCTACAGTGAATTCCAAACTCCTTTCCTGTACTATGACCTCACTGTACCGCACCGGTAGAGCATTCCTTTATCCACCTCAAGGTAAAGTCTGTAGGCGGAAGCAAATCCATTAGCCGGGGTTTTATTGAATAAGAAAAGCAAACAGTTTGTTTACAAAAGGGTAATTCTTTATCCAACATCGACTAGGTAGTCTACCACCTTGAGACACTCTTGGTCAGCTTTGTAAACACTGATCTAGTTTCTAAAGGTTTCATTAGAAAGTGAAAGATTCTTTGTCGTGGAACCAAAATATTGCACCTAATTCTGTTAACTGTATATTTATTTTCTTGTACAAACCTACTGCAATAAACGATTAACTTACTTTACTTTATGTACCTACCCATAAAATTCATGATATATTTTTAACAAAAACATCTTCTCTTACTAATTATTTTTCATTCCAGTTTGGGTTTATGATATCCAAAGACGACTATGTGTGTAACCAGTACGTGTTATGTTTGGACATGATTGGCACAACATAAACTACCTGTATATTACTGACGCTTTTGTGGAATACTTTAGGTTGAAGATGTATGTTTAAAACTATGAAAACCATTATTTTATTATTTTAATGTATTGCTCTGCATGGAAAAACACTAAATAACCAAGTATGTTAATTAAATTCTCAATATTTATGTTATGACAATTTATTACTTATACCAAATTTAATCAGAGAAACAAAAATAAAACATGCTGTCTTCGATCAAAAATGTTACCAAATGCTTCTGATTTTTGGTTGTTTGTTGAATTTATATATTTCAAATCTTTTGCTAAGGAGATATTTTTGCAATTAACCTAAAAATAAAATCAGCAAAGTTCATTCTTACTAGTTTTCAAACAAACAGACAAATAAACGCTGAAATTCCATTGTTAAAGTCTTATTGATTGATTGATTGATTGATTGATTGATTGATATGGGGTTTAACGTCACTTTAAGCAGTATTTCAGCTATCTCATGACGGTCAGTTTTAGTGGTGGAGGAAGCCGGAGTGCCAGGAGAGAACCACCGACCGTGGGCAGGTAACTGACAAACCTTATCACTTACGATTGTAAGTCGAGTGCATCCTTTTTGTAATGTACAAAGTGGGGCGCGAACTCACACCGCAATTGAAAGTCTTATTGAAGAACACCAATAAAAGCGTTGTTCCTTTGCTTGGATATACCATGTATTTATAGTGACTTTGTCTCATGTGCATTTACTCCATATCCTTTCATTGTTTATTGATCTTATTATGCTCTTTTCATAGCAAGTTTAAACATTTATTGGAATGGGTCTTCCAGACGTTTAGATTTTATCTGCACTGAAGAGACATAAGTTGTCGAAATGCTGAACCGAAAGCCGATTGTATTTGGAACCTTACAATATCTAAATTTTGTAAATTTTGTTGAAAACTAAGGAGTATCTACCTCATGCAAAGCTCTGTCCTTAGCTGATTTTGGCTTTACATTTAGATCGAATTGGTCATTTGTTCTCTGTCAGTATTTAAACATCTTTGAGTTAATGGTTTTCCAAACGTTTAGATTTTATCTGCACAGAAGAGACATAAGTTGTCGAAATGCGCATATGCAGAATTTAATTTCACAGTAACTTCGGTATTTAGTCATTTGTTACCACTGGGGCGATGCCACTGCTGGTGGACTGTAAGCCCCGATGGTATTCACCAGCCAAGTAGTCAGTACTTCGGTGCTGACCCAAAAGCCGATTCTATTTGGAACCATCTTTGAGTTGATGGTATTCCAAACGTTTATATTTTATCTGCACTGAAAAGACATAAGTTGTCGAAATGCGCATATGCAGAATTTACATGCACAGTAAATTCGGTATTAAGTCATTTGCATGTGTTTCGTGTTAGTCTTTTGACCCTTTTGGCAGAGAGTGCAAAGATATAAAATGAAAAGTTGGTTAGTTTTATGGGCAAATCTGTAGTAATCCCATACAGCCCATGGTAATGGGTACAAAATATGTACATCTACTAGTGGGTTCAAACATAGGTTCGAATCAATAAATGGGTCCCCAACAGACCGTCTTGACTGGATCAAATGGTTTGATTGCGTATCAATAACTGACAGTTCCTTTCCAAGAAGATAAAAATACCACATTTTATGTAATACATATAGTGGGTCTCTTATCATATTCGAGCAACGTATGTCGCGAAAATATGAATACAAAATATATCACTCTACCATGGAAACTATCAAAATTGCTATTCATTTCTCTTTCCCATGCAATTTTATTGATCCTGCAAAGCCAGCTTAAGATAAGAGCAGTAGACTACCAAAGAAACGAAGCACATAATTACATAAATCAATATCCAGAGACAATACAAAACCGAGAACACAAGTATACGGAGACCAAAGACATTAAAACCACAAAACACACAAACATCACAAACAAAACACTCAAAACCAACAAAAAATAACAGTGTGAACTCTCAATGACGAATGACAGCAGGTGCTCTAAAAGGATATGCATGTCCTGCTTTGTATGATACCTCCTTCACAATGTCAGTAGGTCAATTCGGGGTAAGGGCAAAATCGATAATGTCAAATCCAGGAAGACGTGTATCGAGCAGAAAGTATCAGTTCCAATTTGTGAAAATTTAAATTATAGGTCAGTCTATTGTATATTTCTGCGCTGTAACAATCAACATATATTAGTCTATGCTTCGATACATGTATTTGTGAACAAAAAAGATCATTGTTTAATATTTTCATGTTCGTTTTTCCTGTTTTTTTAGGTTGCTTTATTTTTATTAGTCATACAATTCTTGACTTGTAAAAGTATTAAATAATCTTTTATATTATTGAAAGTCAAAGACCAATTATTTCAGGTATTAACAAATTTTTGCTATCTTAAAGAGTTTAGAAGGCATTTCTGCACATTGTAATTTTTAATCTAGAAAGCCATTTAACACCGAAAAGACCACTGTACAGAACAATGTCGATATAAAAAAACAGGGCAATTTTTTTAAAACACAAATTGAGGCAACACGAAAAAAGACAAAGCAAATAAATAAAATTGAACAAAAACACCACAAAACTACAGTAGTAGCAGTGTGAGTGATGCAAAAACTTGAGGTATCAGCATGTCTTCCGGAACTGTTAGCATGATCTACTTCATGCGTGGCACCCGTCCCTCTGTCAGTGAAATGACCGGTTTTGTCATTGTATGTGCATGTTTGTCAATTCGGTAATAAGCTTTGGATCTACTGAAAGATGTATATTCTCATTTAAATAAAAAACTTAAAACGATCTGTCAAATCATGATTGTGTGAAGTACAGAATTTTTATCGATTTGTCAAATCATGATTGATCATTATGTACGCAAGTAAAGGATGCCAGAACATGCTTTCAATTCTAAGGCACCTTATGATACCTTTAGTTTTGTTGGGTTCACACTGCTAGTGTGATAGTTTTGTGGCGCTCATCTGTGTTTTTGTTTCTTGTCTTGTCTTCGTAAGGTGGTCTCAGTCCTAATTATTTAGTCATGTAGAGCTGACTGTAACACGGATATTGAGAAATGAACACCTCCTCTATGTTACACTTCCTTGTAATTCTGTCCAAACAACGAAGGAACGATGGAAGTGATGATCACAAAACTCGAAGTCAAAAGACATGACAAAAACGAGAACAGAGAAAAACAAAGACAAAACAAGGACGTGAGACAGCCACGGAAATAAAAGGACGACATTAAGAACTAAGGCACTCATAGTATGAACTCACATGAAATATTGTCAGCCCATCAACATGTTAGATAATAACTTCTATCATGTATTTGTGGAGTCTTTGTCTCATGTGCATTTACTCCATACCCTGTCATTGTTATTTAAGACTGTCCTGTAGTATGGAGTCCGTAAAAAGATTTTCCTTGCGATAGATGCTTGCTTCCTATATATTTCAGTTATGGTGTACTTGTTAATGAGATAACTTCTCATATGAATATACTATCATCCTTTCACAAATTTTGAAATTTTATTGTTTTGTAATTCTCAAATGCTATCTGACCACCTGTTTGTAGTGCCCACATCTCACTATTCTATTATGCCAAGTTTTCATGCGATTGACTCCATAAATGTCATGTGGTTGTTTTTTATGTTGTGATTGTTTATTTGTCGGGGATCGGATGAGTGATGGTTATAACACTTTGTCAGTTATTTTTATGTTTGTTTACGATCCAACTTCCACGACCAAAAGACACATGAATGTAGCGTTGCTCGACATCTATTATGAATTCCGCTCAAACTGGTGCCAGGGGCCGGCTTGAACTTATTATGAGAAAGCTAATTGTTGAAGGCCTCATGGTGACTTCAAGATGAAGAACAACAAGAAAAGCGTGCTCCATTGATAATTTCTACCATTTATTTTGAGAGACTTTGTCTCGTGTGCATTTACCCCATATCCTTTAATTGTAATTATATTGGTCGGTCAAAAGATAAATAATCGTTTTCACTTTATAAAACAATGCAGCGCAGATTCTGAAGGCACAAAGGAAGCTTGAATTTTAGAAGGCTAGATACGGATACATGGCAGAAATGACAATATAGAAAATCAAAGACTTGAGACATCTACAAATAGAAAAAGATGGGAAACGGGGAATATGTCAAAAAGACAACGACCCAAAGGGGAGTAATAACAACTCAAAGCCACCATAAGATCTTCAATGAACGGCGAGGAAACCCCACACCCAACGGCAGGTCGGAGTCGGCCCCTAAATAAAGAGTAATCAAGTAATATAGATATAAAGTAAACTAACTAGAAAACAGACAAGACACACAAAAGAATGTTCTTCTCCGTATGCTGGAACCGTCACACTGTAAGCGAGAGAATTCATGATAATGTCAGAATGATAACAGATGTTTAACCCTTTTTCATTACTGAAGCCACATTTAAACGAATTATTAAACAATATAACGAATTGTGTGCCAAGAACTGTTTTGTTCCATTGATAGGCATGTAATGCGAAAATATTCGTTTAAGGTAGAGTAGATGAATCAACAGTTACTTTATCTACTTCGTACGTAAAGACAGAGACGCATTTAAAAACATGCACAACACTAATCTTCGCGATCACAAATATGAAATGATAAATGATCTAGCTGTCAATAAAATGAAAATTTTCTCTTTTAAAAAATAAGTATACAAAGGAAAAAATTGAAAATTCTAAATAACTTTATTTTATTAACGCTAAGAAGCCATATCTACAAACTAAGTCAGGTTTACAATCTGAAAACATGCGTGATTGGAAAATAGGGTCTGCAAGCTTTAAAACTTCCGGTCACATAAATTGTTCAAATAAAAGTGACAACAAAAGTCCGAATCGATCAAAGGAAGAGACCAGTAAGGAAAATCCGTATAACATTGACTGAATCAGGGAAACACAGAACTTTTTTAGCAAGCCGTCATATTCCCGACTTGGAACGGGCATTTTATAAATAAAATGGTGGGTTAAACCAGGTTAAACCAAGGTCAAAAAGATAAAAATATATGAAGTTTCAAAGAAAGAAACGTAATAATCCTCCGGTGTCATAATTTGTTGTGAAACTTTTCACATTATGCAATGCTCTATAGAAGTATTTGTGTAACATGACAAGACTTGCGGACATATTAATAAAAGGAAGAAATTGTGAAAAAATCTAAAATTCCGAAAATTCCCATTTATCAAAAATTTTATAACGAAAATAAAAATTTTCTGGACATTAATGGTTTTATTTTCCAACATTGTATCACAACAGATAAGTTAGGTATAAAAACTTAATCAAATGACGAGGGTTGTTTATCTGAAAGGAATTGACAGCCTTAAATTGTCATTTTCGCTATTTTTTTTTGCAAGGGGAGGGGTACATTTTTTGTGTCCCCAGATCATAAAAAATGGTGTAAAGTACCCAAACCCGAGTTCATTGTAAAGGATATTAAATTAGCTTTAATTTGGTACCAAATTTCACTACATATTACTTATCAATAAATAATTATGGAGCTTAAAAGATGAAATTTAGGTTAAAACGAAAATGCAAGAATTTTGTGTGGTGTACTATAAAAGTGGCCCTATACTGTCTATGCGTGCAGGTTATGTTCGTGTTAACTTGTTTTATTTTAAAGAGGGGATATAGGAGGACTGAAAAAACCCGGTGTAGATGGGAAGTGTGTGT